>JAGFPH010011174.1:4273-16172 GCA_018207615.1 Philaenus spumarius
TTGATGATTTTTGTGAAAAAACAATGAAAAAGTTACAAATCATTGCAATATAATTAATTAAAGCCGACGGAATATAACGTATTTTTTTGTATTAAAAAACTTATATTTTGACCCATCTCTCACTTATTTTACCCAAATTGTAAAATTCAAAATTCGACTGGATGGGGGGAGAGCCCCAGGGGCATATACACTTTACCGTAGTACAGCCCATAACTGGCAAAGGTGGTGCTTTCTGAAGAGGGATCAAGAATCGTCAAAAATGCTCTAGGACGCACCGTTTTCGAGATTTTGATGATTTTGGAAATTTGGTTTGAAATAAATGTATAAATTACCATCTCTCTAGCTTTATGGGAAGTAGAATAATTAATTTGTATTGTTTTAGGGGTTATTATTACAATTTCACCCCTTAGCAGCACAGTATAAAATGCAAATATAGTTTACATTTTATATGTAGGCTACTTTATAATAAATAAATGTACCAATTTCCAGGCCTCTAACTTTATAGGAAGTATAATAATTAATTTGAAATGTTTTAAGGGTTGTTATCTCATTTTCACCCCTAAGAAGCACGTGAATAAAAGGAAATATGGTTCACATTGTATAAATGTATTGTAAGAAATAATGTACCAATTTCCAGCTCTCTAGCATTAGGGAAGGTATAATAATTAATTTGTATTGTTTTAGGGGTTGTTATTACAATTTCACCCCTTAGCAGCAACAGTGTACAATGCAAATATAGTTTACCTTGTAAGAAATAAATGTACCAAATTCCAGAGCTTTCTAGTCTTAATGGATATATAATACTAAATATAAATTGTTTTAGGGGTTGTTTCAACCCTTAAATCAAAATGATGTATAGCCTACGTCTCATTCCAGGTCATGATCTATATGTGTGCCAAATTTAATTCAAATCCATCCAGTACTTTTTGCGTGATTGTCAGTCAAACAAACAAACAAACAAACAAACAGACAAACATACAAACTTTCACATTTATATAATATTAGTAGGAAGTAGGATAGTAGGATTATTAGTAGGATTATTAAACAAAATTTAACAACTAGAATAATACAGTATTTACTGTTTTAGTAACATACATTTCAATTGAACTATTTACATATTTAAAACTATTAGGTCTACATTTAGGCCTAACTATTATATTGTAGGGGTCTATAGAGAATTTGTTTGAGGTTTCAGATCTTCTTTAAAAATTAAAAATCCATTGAATAATTCATAAGATATAATGATTTTGGGTTAAAGCCCTGTTTAGAGTTAGGAATGTTGACACTTTGATAGGCCTAGCTGTTAAAAACAACCTTAAACTTTTTATTTTTAGGCCTAACTCTGATATTTGATAGAGAAATATATTGTGGATTTAAATCTGTTTTAATATTAAAAATCCAGTCAGTAGTTTAAAATATAATATTGTCATTTAACCGAGTTTCTTCAATTTCATTACATGCCGGAGGTGTGTCACAGACGAGTTTAATGCCTCCTCCAAATTGGCTCCTCCCACTGTGATAGTAAGTATCTAATGTTTGCCACATCTAGTAAATGGATTATCGAGTGTTTGACGGCACCCCTTTTTCAGTTTTCCATACACTGTAAATTATTAAAATGGTATTACATATTAAAACATAATGATAATTGACTATAAATATTTAATGAAAAACAATGACAATTATTATACTAGTCCTACTTTACTCTAGTAAATAACAAAATAATTTTTGTTTATTCTTAGGAGCTTAAAACCAAAATGAATTTGCTAATTACTTTGGTAAACTAGCCGATGAATTATTAGTAAAATTTACTTCTTGCATATGATGTTAAAGATAGGATACAAGAAAAGTTGTTTGTTTGTTGAAAATACTTTATCGTAGTTATAGAGAATGATACATATTTAATATATACAACATTTTAATTTATGCTCTTTTAAATGTCATAATTTTATCATAAAATTGATGAGTTTTACCATCAAACTACAAATTGAACCAAACTCTCAAAATTAAGATATATATTTACTTTGGGTAGTAAGATCAGTGAATAGGAAGAAAGATTTAGTTTGATTTAAATGTAGTATTTTTTTTATAAACTAAAAACTCTAACTACAGAACAACGAGCAATTGAGAACCAATGATATTTCCCGACTAAATGGAGGTGACAACTCAATTATTAACGAGTGCTTCTATTCATAACGCTGTAATTTCCTTCTCCAAATATGAGTTAAAAAAATATATATATATATGTATATATATATATATATATCAAAACAGTTGAAAAAACATTGTATGAAGCGAAAAGAACTGTATGTAAATAATTTAAGTAGTAATTTTATAATTTGGATTACTTTTTAATTTAGAAATGTACATAGTTTTTATAATCAAATGTAAAATATAATGTGTGCTTTACATGAGAAGTACCAACTTTATTATATAAGTTAGGGCAAACACAAATCAAATATTATTATTAATATTATAAAGGCAAAGCTAAAAATAAAACAAATCGGGTAGTAAATATTAAAACGTATTCACTTTTAACATAATGCATTACAGTTAGTCTTATATTGTCAGCATTAAATTTAACAATTACTGTAGGGCTAAGTTTGCATTATTAGAATATTTATTTGTACATCTATCTTTGTTATTTTCCTACTATCAATATGGAAACTAAAGATTCGGAGGATGTTACGTCACAGAGATAGCAAGTTAATTGATGTCTGTTATATAACTTTTATAATATATAACCAGTATTGAAGTACTTAACGTTCT
Source organism: Philaenus spumarius (assembly GCA_018207615.1). Classification (NCBI taxonomy): domain Eukaryota; kingdom Metazoa; phylum Arthropoda; class Insecta; order Hemiptera; family Aphrophoridae; genus Philaenus; species Philaenus spumarius. The sequence goes on from JAGFPH010011174.1 coordinate 7,040, forward strand.
ATATGGAGTTTTTTAATCGATATATTAGCCTATTATAAAGTTGCAAAGACAAAATTTCGCATAATTGAAGTGTATACAATTATTTAATACAATTTTTCCTTGAACGGTTGGAGCAAACAAAAATGTTTAAATTAAACATTGACATTCCATTATGCAAATATTTTCATGAATTCTACTACACATAATTTAATAACTAATTGTTATTAAATTGTAAATGTTTTACTGTAGTAAAATTCCATATAAATAACATAGATTTAAATTGGTAATTTAAACATAAGTGGAATTGCCTGTGAAATAGCCTAACATGGGCTCTTATGGGACTACGTCATATTATATAAGCCCTGTAACATGGAGCCAAACCAAGTTAGTTCTCGGCAATACCTTTCGTGTATGTGATCAACCTTACTGTATTGAGCCTATCCTTACTCGCTCCCACAAAATTTAGGGAAGATTTAATTTCGCGCTAGTGACAATTTTACAAACAACACACACCCACCCCCCTCGCATACATTAAACAAAGAAAAAATCGTAAAAATATTCCGCCCTTTTTCAAGCACATTTACTATTGTATTGAAAGTGTTAGGGTAATGTGCATTGAATATGTGTACAGTAATAGTATTTTCCCTCTTTAATCGTTTCACGCGTTAATAAAAGTTTATCAAAACTGAACTTTTTCCAATAATTTTTGTGAAAATTAAGGAAAACGGTCCATACAAAGTGAGTATAGTTTCCTCGTCAAAAAGGAAGCTGCATTCGCACCAACGGATACAGCTCGTGTGCAAATAGAGTACCGATCATTGAGCTTTAGCATTCAGTAGACCAAATTTATAGGGCTATTTGAAAACATTGACGCTTTAAAAATCATCACCTACTATAGCCAATTCTTTAACTATATACCCGTTGTTGTTATCTTTGAATCAGTGAAACTCAATCACTACACCCGGTATAATTTCAAAGTCCAACAGGTTTTTTAAACAAGGTGATTTCATCGCACTGTTTATCCTCTTCTAGGAGTGTGCTAGAAACGAGTTTGTTGCTTTTTAATTTTTACTGATATAATGGCACAAATTTATTTCGATATAAAATAATTTATTAATACGACCCGGCACTAAAGGAATACTGTCTTCAAAAACAGCCCACAATGCAGCGTTCAAGATTAACGTATGCTGACCGTCGTACAATAGTACTTATCATTTACCAAATATCTCCGGTAATAATTATAAAATTAGTCCTATACTTATCCGATATGGCTTCTGCGATTTCTTTAATAGAACAAGTATTTAATTGAATGCTTCCTGTGAAAATAAATCACATTTTTTAACCGCTTGAAGCAGTACTCCGATATCCAAGCCCGTATGTTGGAATAATCCTGTCACCACGAATTTTGTGCATTAAAGGTTTATAAAATATGTGGATTTTAAGAAAATCTTATTTAAGTTAGGCGTTACCCAACGCTTGGTAGGCGCAAGCTCTAAGTCCATTCTCTCTGACTCCATGATATTATCTGAGACCTAAATTAACATCTTCTTAACATGATAATCTTGTAGAATGAGACATTAGGCTGTATTTTTACGGGAGAATTTTATTGAATCATTATGCTTCGAAAAATTCATTCACAAAAATCGAGGCTTTGTCAGTAAAAGTGGCAAGATTCATGCAAGGAGACGACTCGCATAGACAGTAAGACTGTCAAAACCTAGAGTTCATCTCGTACATGGTCAAAACGTCCCCAGTGGATATAGTCGTAGGGAAAATACTGTGAATTCAAATAGACTTTTACATTGTTCATCCCACATCGGACAAGCAGATCTGCGTCTTTTGCAATTTCATGTTACATGTCATGGTGTTACAGCAGCTCATGTTAAAGATGACCTTGTACAGTATCTGCTGATCATAGATTCTTAGTTTCATGGCTGCACAATGTTTATAATTTAGCATACCAACTGTCCGAAATGGATAATATTTATCACTCATTTTCTCTAGCGGTAATGTTTCTGTACATCATAATGATGTTTTGCCTACTTTATCACCTTCTCTGCAACGCCGTAGATTAAATAATAGGAATGCTGGTAATATCATCTAATACACATGAGTTCGAACGAAAGATACAAATACCCGCCTCAGTTTTTGATATTGATGAGTTCTGAACTTAAATTGTAGGAAATAAAATTGCTCTGGTGATAATTTTATAAGTAGAAATAATATAATAACTAGGGTTTTAAAAGCAGCTAATCATATATTTGTTGTAGGCGTTTTCTAAACGAGTACAGATAGTACTTTGATGCCAATCCTTTGATGTTATTTCCTAGGAAAATTAAGACAGTATGATTGGTGAAAGAAGAAAGATGAAGGATCTAGATCAATTGGAAGTTGCAATAATTTGGAGTAAATTCAAATAATTTGTTTCACAAAACGATAATCTAGTGTTGATGATTTTTGTCATTAACAATAAAAACAAAGATTGTATTGAACTTATTGAGATTGTTCAAAATATGTATGTCTTAATTTTTAGAATACCTATACGCACTATACCTTTATGCCTTAGATATGGGCTTCAAGGGTTTCCCTAAACATTGCTACACTCGATTCCACGTTCACCGTGGAGTATAGAGCGCCCATACTCCATGTTATCCATACGACAGTCTCAGCGGTAATAGCCAACTAAAAAACATCAACTCCAATGCATCGCTCGTACAGTTGACGCAACCCGCTTGACAATAAACGTGATGTTCCCTGTAATGGTAGTAGCATGTCTATTCTCCCGTAAGACCTGTATTGCACGGTTAACGTGGAATCGATATAATCGAGTGTACATTGAGATAATCAAACAATAGATATTACTCAATACCGGACCTATTGAGCTTTACGATATTTCAGAGATTTTAGTAAAAGTTTATGGAAAATATTGAAATGTAGAAATAGTCATACATTATTTCAGGTCCACTCTTATTTTTATTGGCATTCATATATTTACAGGTTTTAACTTCGCTCCATCAAATCCTGAGTTTTTAAATTTGGAAACTCTCATAGAAGACAAAGTAGGGTCTGCAAAATACAATTGCAACAGTGCCTTTATGAATATACACAATTCCAATTCCAGCACACAATGTTCCCTCAAACAACGAGAAAACTAAATCCCTATGAAAACAACCAAACACAATTAACGACTTTTAAATATTTCTCTATCTGCAAACACTTGGAGAAGCTGGACCCTCAAGATGTTCATCGTTAAAGAGGACTGGTCAAATATCTCTCAAATCCATTTTGCCATTGAAAAACTAAGTTATAATAATATTCAATAATAAAAACCAATATTAAGAAACAAATGTCATAAACCTATGAAATATGCTTTTTTACATCGTCCCCTTATAAGCTATGGCTAGAAAACAATGAAAGAGAAATAGATAGTTGAACTAGCCAAAACAGCCAAATTTAGAAAAGGGAAATGTATTGAAGCTCAAATCCAAGCTCAAACTGAAGCACAAATTATATCTTTTCAAGAAGAGTTAAATGAAGAGACAATTTATTGACAATATTGATTGAGGGTAGTCTCTTTCAAACATTTTACGGGTATATGTGTGTTTTCTAAGAAAATAAATTATTTGACAACTCCAGGGGTTAAATGTAAGATGTGAAAAATGTGGGCACACAATGGCTGTGCTGAGTGTGAGATAGACGTAAATATGTAAGTAATATCATGACTAAACTTAAAAGAAGACACATTTTTTTAAATAATGTAATTTTTTCGATAAATAAACATATTTTTTGAGTTTCAAGCTTTTTATTAAAAAATATTGCACAAGTATAGAACATACAAATTTTAACTGATAACCAGTTATTTAAAAACATCATAAGGGATTGTCTTAAATATTTCAGGTTTTTCTTTGTAAAAAAAAAATAATAACTAAAGGTAGGTGCTCGATTTCCCTTTGCATACAGTAGTATTACAATGGAAAAGTTTTATACACATATTGATAAAAATATAATATTCATAGTATTACTAACCACTAACAAGGTTATTACTCTTACATACAAATTTTAAAACAAGTAATTTTTCTAACATTGCATTAAATCTCTACTACAAATCAGATAAGTATTAAACTTTTAATAAATTACTTATTTAAACTTTTAATTATTACTTAAGAAATATTTGGCTACCCTGCAAGGTCATCTGTAAGTTAAAGTTTAATATTGAAATAAATTTCAAGAAAAAGTATTGATTCTTATAATTTATGATTTCGTAGTTAAATACCAGTAAAACTTGATTGTACCTCTACTTTGAAATAGTTGTCAGCCTATAGTAGCCTACACTGTTTTCTACAGGCTTAGTATTATGTTTTATAATTTATTTTGTTATATTTCTTTAACCATTTTTATCCCTTTTTATCTTATATCACTTGTAGCAATTTTATATTTTTCTCTTATTTAATTGTATATTGGAAATTAAATCTGAAATAATATAGTTTATCGTTCTTATTTTTGTTAGAATTGTTATTTTTTAAATGTGGTTTAAATGTTTCTTAGATAAGTCGTCTCCATTAAATTGTTATTTAAAGTCCTATATTAACGTATTTAACTACAAGAAGTAGTTTTTGTTAAATTCGATTTCTTTACCAAACTGCAACAGTAGGGAGATATTGCTTCTGTTTTTTCGACAGGAATTGTCATTACTATGATCAAAAGTAAGAAAGAGAATTATGTTAATAAATATGAGTCTAAAATAAAACAGCGCAAGAATACATACTATAATAAATTAAAATTCTTATTTACGAGTTAATGTTTCCTATATAACAGTTTCTTACAGACCGACTTGCCCACAAATAATTAAACTAATAATATTACTGCAGGCTTGTATTGACAAATGCAACCAGAAATGCAAGACATTTGTTTTTCGTGCTTGCCTGAAAATGTGTAGGGGGGGGGGGGGGTTGGTAAAAAAAAATCATTAATTCATAAGCTCATGAATGGCAACACCCGTTTACTTTTCAAATATGTGTTTTAAATGAAAGTTGATCTTTTGCAATTACAATCATACATATATTTTTTATAAATTTCCCTTTCAAACTAGTCTACTAAGCTATAATATTTGATTATATTTTACTTAGTTTCTTTCCTATTATGCTTCAGACTGTAATATAGCATCAGCTTCAATTCAATTTATAGCCTATGCTAGTCATTGAAAAACAAACTATTTTCTTTCTCAATCTAATTATTGCTGCAGCTAAAATATACACATTATCTCATACAATGTAAGTATACCTCTTCTTCTCAATACATTGTGTTAATAAGGTGTTATATTACATGAAAAATTTACGTTTGATGGAATATAAAAGTTGCTTTGCTGTTTACTTTCAGAATTGTTGCAAACTTATCGTTGGTTAAGTAACGTATACATTACAAGTTTAATTGTGAAAATAGATCGTGTAGATATTGGATTTAGATTTAAGTTTCACCTACTAAAACAAAAGTATAATTTATAAATATTATTAATTAAAATTAAATGTTTTGAATGTTTTTTTTTTTTTTTTTTAAATAGAATATATATATATGTAACATAGTATTTTTATTGAAAAGACTTTGTCTGATATGTAACCAATATAGAGCACGTGTATCAAATATCGATAATCTCACTGAAACTGTTAAGTAATATTGTTTTGTGGCAATATCAAATATTGATACCTAAATGACAGGAACAAAGTAGAGTTAGAAACAATGGAGTTTTACCTTATTATTCAATACTCTGTATCTGCAACAATTGAGTTTTACCTCATTATTGCAGATACAGATTTGGAGTAATCATCCTAATTCCTAAACAAAAATAACAAGTTGTAAATTCCGAAATATTTAAGATTGAACAGTGAACAAATTTTTATTTTAACGTACGAGTGGTTGAAGTGTAACTTAAGATTTCAAAAATATTTTATTATATTGTCCAATGTCCAGTAATTAATGTATCAATGTATATTAATTCGTTTGCTATTATTGTTGCTGATAATAGGTGTAGTGTTTTACTTGACATACTGTTTAATAATTCTATTTAGGTATTATAAAATAACATACTATACATTACAACGATTCCTTTGCCCCTCTGGACGTTAACTTTTCAATAATTAAGTGCACACTTTTTAGTAACACTAATTGAAAGAAAATCGTAGAATAAGTTACACTACCTACTGGAAAGTTTTGGCAAGCAATTATATATGGCATAGGTGATGCAACTGGTTGATAAATATTTATTCTTATAAATATTTTGAATAAAACTTTCCTTTAAAACCTCAAGTAATAAAAATTAAATTTAATATTAAATTTGCTCAGCTCAGAATTAATTACTTTACTTTCACTCTTTATTCTAAACGCCTGAGCCGCGCGAACACTGGAACTGGACTTATAACTTGACTTATCTGTGATTCGGATATTACTACAGCTAAACACAATTAATATTTTTAAACTAAATTTTGATCTTGTGAATGGATAAGTATACAAAAGGTAATTTATCACTATACATTTTGTTCTAAAAATATATAACAAATTTATTCAAATAAAATTGCAAAACCAAAATAAAAATTTCTTCGTTAAAACATTATTTCAATATGCAAATTATACACAATTTAATATTTAACTTGACATTAATTATTTTATTGGGCTTGTCAGACAGAACTTCGTAACTAATAATTATTTTTGTATTAAATAATTTTTATCATGTATATATTTTAAATATTATTATTAAAACTTTATATTTTATTGAATTTATTTAATCAAATTTGATCTATACAACATTTACCAAAATTTAAAAACTAAACCTACTCAAACCAATACTTATTTCTTAATGAATCAGGCAAATTATTACTGGGGCAATGTGCCCTTTCCTCGAACAGTCAACCGATGTTGATGGTACCGTTTGATCCTTTGTGCTTTATTTCGGCGGCAATAGTGCGTTTCCGGAGTCAGCTGATGTCTTTAGATGCCTTTAAAGTTGGTTTAGAGATGTTTGCTTGTAGTTGGAATTGCAGGTGAATTTAAAGTTTACTTACAGATAAATATGGTAGTACTACAGTTGATCCTATTTCTTCCTGGGTCGCTGATTCGATTCCTTGCAGTTATTCTATCATGTCCGTTTGACTCTCCTAGTTGAATCCAAAATTTCCCAAATAAATTTAACTTGGTGTTACTCATTAGGTTAATCCTGTAGTCCTTTTTCTCAAGTTGGTAGGCTTTGCAAATATAAATCTTGTCTTCAATCTTCTTAACGGATGATGGGCGTAACGTTTCAAATAAACTTATAAAGAACAATTGAAAAACAATTCTAAGTTCAAATTATAATGTCACCGTCTTAATAATCTTGAAGTTAAAATTCGCAGCTAGTATTTAGCAAATCATAATTCGTAAGCAAGTAAAATTTTATAAGAGTAAGCCACTGAAGTTATGTCAGCGCTTATATAGTGATCGTGACCTCCCTCCAGCTGAAGCCCTACTGACTTTTTCCACCGTGTTTAAATCCATCACTTTAACACACTTTTCTGGTGCATTTACATATTATTCTACGTATTTTATTAATTAATTCTATTAAAAAATAATGTTTTTATTTCCTTTATTTTTATTCAAATCCATAATTTTCATTAATCTTCTATTTTCCTTGAATGAAAAAATGCCTGAAAATGCATCCCCTGAAAGTCCTGGCTCTGCAAGGTTCTTAGTCCCTTGTTTTCAATCTAATATCTTTGAATATTGTTGTTATTTTTAAATAATCAATAACTTTGTCATATGTGATTAGATTTTTTGATGGGTATTCTCTTCCTCTTGCGTACGCGACTCTCTTTCTCTGCAAATTCCAATGGTGGTTATTGAACGTTAGGTTCTCGTGTGCAACACATTTCCCGCTCGATCACATTTTTCCGCGAGTCAGTATTTTGTTTTAAAATTTTTTGTATTTTCAATTTTCACACAATGACGCCGTCATCGATTTTTGGTATTAGCCGGAGTTTCTCGCCGATCCGTGAATTTCTTCTTACTTTTGGGGACTTAACCTGTTACTCTAATTTAACTCTTTTGATTTCAATTTTTAACACGAAATTTATTTTAAATAGGCCTACCAATACAATTCTATTCTAAACCTGCTTGACTTTATAATGTATCAGTTATAAAGGATTTACTTTATTCAATCTTCCTTAAAATGTGTGAATTTTCCCACCTTCTGAATTAACTTATTTTAAAACACGTTATTATATTTTAGTATAGAACTTTATCTACTTTATTATGTGTTTTATTTTAAAATCTTTAAATTTCATTTCTGTTAAATTGTTTTGACCTGTAACTTTGTCTCTTTTGCCAATTTCTGTAATAATTAAAATTTGTTATTTTAACTTATAACAACTATTTTTGGTCTACTTCTGTAGATTCCAAAAATATCTTACTTTTTCGATATCGAGTAAAATTTAACTTTTCCTCAGCCCTTAACCAACTCATGCTAATGTATCAATTAACTAACACTATACGTCTGAGAGACACCCTTTTTTATTTTGTGATAAATAAATACAACTTAATACTAAAAACCTAATGTAATGATTTTTTGTAAATATTAAAATGTTTCTCACATAATAACAAAAATAAAAATAAATAATCGTTGATAATAATTCAATAATCTGGATCATTAACACAATCGTAAGAATCAGATTCTGAGTTTTCTTCCATCCTACACGTACACCAAATCCTCAAGAATTTATCCAATACTTTTTTTATTTTACAGACACTAAATTCAAAGTTGTTCTTCCATGTGATGTTCCAGTTGTATTCAAGTCATCTATTATTAGCACAAAATAGTAAATGTATGTAACATATCATACATCAATAGTAACACATTACAATTTAAATGAGGGAAATACACGAATAATATAACTTAATGACACGATATGTCTAAAACGGAAAAATATGTCACTCGAGTAAAACAAAAAATAAACGGTACTAGGAACTGGCACATACTTTCTCACAAATACATTTAAATTACTAAACAGATTAACTGTGACTTGTAGGGTGGGGTAGGAGAGTTTTTTTATTAAAGTTGGAGATTAACTAATAAATATTATTATTATTATTATTATCTAGAGAGAAAACTATTCAATCGATTTCGAAAAAATTT
>JAGFPH010011174.1:16272-26769 GCA_018207615.1 Philaenus spumarius
GCGAAACAGCTGTTACAAATATATTTGTGTTTTGTGAAATTTATATTTCGTGTTAATATTTTTTTTACCTTAATTATGGAATTTCACCAAGTACCGACTGTGTTCACATTAAATATAAATTATTTAGTTTACATATGCATTAGTTTACATACATATATCTCAAAAAGTAATAAGTATGTGCAATTTTTAATTTTTTATTAATTTTTTTTATTTTTTATTATCGTTTTAATAGTTTTAGATCTTCATTTTCAGCGATGGGTTTAAATAAAAGAAAAAAAATGTTTTTTAGGATTTTTCAAAAAAGACAAAAACAACATAAGCTTTTATTTATTTGTATTTTAATAAAAAATGATAATATCATAAAACCCATCGCTCACATTGAAGATCAATTGTGGGTAAGATAATACAAAAATAATTAACTGAATATCTTTGTTACATTTTGAGTTATGAGTACCTAAAGGTCAAAACACCTATTTTTAGGATAAACGAATTAGAAAACAAATGTAAAATATGATGCATAAGAAATCCTACCTTAGTGCATGCATACTCAACAAAACAGTAAACAAACATCAGCTGCAGACTATCAGAAATAAATGTAACATATGTAAAACAGGGCTGCCAAATTAACGAAAACAAAGCATGAAAATTCATGTTCAAAGATTAATGACAGTATATAACGTATTCAACTATAACGTCACGTAAATAAAATTGAGTGTGCGGAGCCATAGAAAATCGTTTATAAAAAATAAAATAGTGCACATATTTTGAAATGTTTTGTACGGAATTAAAGCTAAAAAGTAAAGGAATGTAAATAGCTAAAAATCTAAAAATTAAAATTTTTGACCGAAATTAGTTCCTTAATGTACTCTGATAAAATGTTTTTGTTAACAATTGACAATGAATTATCCGGCTACAAAGCTTGAAAATGCCTGAGTAGCCGAAACATCCGAAAATCCACAGTAGAAAAACTAAAAAAATATAATATTGTAAGACGGTAAGTAAGATCATTTATTTATAAAATTAACATTTGGAATTGCGACGACTTAACGTCTTGACAGATTTACCATAGTTAATAATATTACAATAAGGTTCAGACAATAATAATTATATTAGTGAATATTAGTTTCTACTAGTAATTGGAAAAGCAGTAACGGCGTTCTTGTTTCAGCCACTGTTAGATTGTTTTAAGGAAGTAATAATGATTAGCAAATTATTATTTTAGCATTAAGTCTCTAGTTTTCATAGTCAGTCAAATGACTAGAAAATATATTAAATACATATTTTTAATGATTAGGAAGGTACATATTTAAATTATTTAGGCTATTTTATGTCATATTTTGAAGGAAAAATAAAGTGTATGCTTGGCGAACAGCAAGACATTTGTGTAGCGATAGTAAACACATAATACAAACATTAAACGCATGAAATATAATGAATTTAAAGTATGTATGATACCAAAGAATATGTAAGGCAATTTACATACATACACACTTCCACCTTTATTTAGATAAAATATATTATTTTTGAAATTGTATTTAGTACTTATAATATTGCTTGGGCATATTAAAAACATATAAGATTTTATGAAAATATAATAAATCTGGAGATCAAAAACATATTAATAATTTCTTTAAATGAAGTATAAAAAATTTTTAAAAATATTCACTTTTTTTATAAATATATAAAAAAAATATATTGCTAATTTAAACATAAGTTAATACAATCTAAATTATTTGAGGAAGTAGGCACCAACGACCAAAGATCTACATGTAATTTTACTGGAAATCGTAATATAGGCACTATTTTTGAAATCAACCAAACTTTATAATAATATCGAAAGCTTTTAAATGAATTTAAAAGCCCTTTTGCATTAAAAACATATTGCCTGTTCCAAACATATTCTTATAAATATACCTAAAATAGCGTCAAAATAATATAAGATCAGTAATGCTAACACTCGTATATTTTGTGTCTGCAAAAACTCATATCGTATTCGTAGTTTTAATGAAATATGTAGGCCTAATTTTAGTTAAAAGTAATACTTATAAAAACTTTAAGTTCAACCATAAATAATATTGAGATTTTGTAGAATAAATGTACAAGGTTGACTTTTTTCATCTTATGCTTTGTTTTACAAATTTTTTTTACTCATTTAAGTTTGGTCTCTCGCAATCGGTTTGTGTAAATTTACTGTTCATTTATTTTTTATACATTTTTTTATGTGCACACTCCTTATCAAGTTTAAATAAATTGAAATATATTTTACAACTTGGAGTTTTTATAAAAAAACTTTCTAGGTAAAATTAAAATTGCGTTAATAACTTAGTCAATTTAACAATTAACATTTGCGACTAAATGGAAATACCTTTAATTACTACTTAAAAACAGTATTTTAATTTAATTTAGTAATGCATCGTATCCAATCACACTTTCTGCTCAACTTCAGTCCTTGATAAAAAAAAAAAAAATATTACGAGATTTATTGTCAGAATATGTTTTTTTTTCCAATACGACATAAACATTTATTTAATTAAACTTCAATCAGTGGTATTAACTATGCTATAACTACATCATTATCAATTTATCAACACAAAAAAGGGACAGTGACCTTCTCAGGTATCATCTCAAATAGATTGTCATTGCATATATAGTATGACTATTAAGTATCGAAACGGTTTAATATTTCATATATAAGGAACATTTTAAGGTAAATGTGATTGAGGATCCTACTCTATGTAAAACTACTATTTTATTAGGATTTCAAAAAAATGTATCCGCCATCTTTAATGTAACTTTTTTTTAAATTGGAAGTTGGTCATATGATACATCATTTCGATTTAGAATTTCAAGAGAAAACTAACCGTGAAATTTTAACATCCGTATCTTAAACCACTTAAAAATGGCGGCCGAAAAACAACGAAATCGTGTTTTCCGATTTTGAACCATTTTGCTGTATTAATTGTTCATGTTACAAGAAATCATGTTTAGTTTAAATGCATTCATAATGTTTAATATTAATGGTGGCAATACGCCAATGTTTAGACTTAGTTTTTATATTAATTTAGTATCATTCTCAATAAATATATTTAAGAATACTTAAAGAAAACTGTTTAAGATCCATTAATAGTTTCTTTGTTTGTCAAATATTCAAAGCTACCAATTAAATTAACAGACAATTTTGGTTTTAGTAAATGTCGGATTTTTGTGCCATTTTGACACAGAAACAAAATGTTTGCTGCCACTATTTGGCTTAAAAAGAATACTGATGTAGTAATAATTTTCCATTTTTATTTTAAATGTTCGGAAAACTGAGATAAATATAATTCTCTTATTTTTTAAATTCTGAAATATTTTATCAATGCAAAAGAGTGGCATTAATCTGGGGCTTAAACTAAGTAGCCATTGTATTTATCACTCTCAGTAGCATTCATTTAATCTTGCTAACTCCATTATAAGAACAAAAGAAACTCATGTCCTCATTTCTCATTGACTATATATTGCACATCTTTAAAACACAGCATTAAAACCTTATGCATTATACATGTTCAACTGATATGTTTTATAATCTTAGCAATAAAATGATTTTAAAATTCGCAGAAAGTCTAGTATTCACAATCTATAGTAAAACAATGTCTTTTTATATATTATAGCCAACCTCTATATCTGTTTATAAAAGATATTCGTGTGTATAAATAACTTAGGGATTATAAGATTTATTAGTGCTAATAAATGAAACCATAATTAAATTTAAATTTTATTTTAAGTACTACTATTTAGTACATTTAATAATTATCTGTTATGAGCAATGACAGATTTTATTAAGTTCTTTAAACAAACTTGTTCATGCATGGTAAATATATTAATTCACTTTTTGAATAACTAAATTTACACATACTACACATACAGTATTTCATAATAAATTAATTTATCCTTCTTAAAATTTGTATTTTTAAAAGTATCTTTTTAAATACCTTTAATACAAGCCTGTTTTTATTTAACTTACTTTTAACATTTATTTATGCTTCTTTATTTGTTATCCCAATGCAGACTTTATTGGTGACATTTTGCACTAACAGGAAATCTGGTTTGACCTATATTATACATGTATTTATATACTTTATAAATACAAAAAAATAAATAAAAACTCTTGCAAAAAAAAAACGTGGAACAATATGGTTTTTGGAGTGAAATTTTGTAACTATTTATGTTTTTTTACACCGTTTCTTTTAACATTAAATAATTTTCACACATAGATTTAAATAAAAAATAATAGTAGTATGATGTAGAAAATAATATTAAAAATCTTTTAAATGGGTTTGAATGAAAATAAGATATTATCATATCGTATAATAAGAACTATGTAGACAATCATTGCAACAAATAGTTTAATATAATAAAACCAAAAATAAGAATATTATCAATATGATGAGGACTTAATGAACAGACAATTTGAGAGGAAGTTAAACACCGTGTATTGGAATAATGTTTACCTACCTTAGAGGTGGTGTTTATGTTTAGTCGGTACTTTTAGTTTACACTTGCGTTATAACACTTTATATTGAAATTAAATGATTACGAAGATAATATTTCAGGTAATTTAAATTGAAATTACTTTGACACTTTATCAAAATTAACTAGTTGTATTTTATTGAATCTAATCCATACAATTCCCTACATCAAAATAAAGTTCGTAAAACTACAATCATCGTCTTAGTAAAACTTTTTATATAAAAAAAGTTGAACTATATAAAATGTTATGATATAATATGATGTATATAACAATGAAAAGCTTGTTTTTTTGGAAACGTTCCGCTACTTTGTTGGGAAAGCCAAGCTCTGTTGCAAAATAAATTACTATCACCTACTGGGAGACAATGGCTACTCTTTCCTGTTCGCCTAGGCGAAGCAACTTGTTGCCAAATATTTAATTTACTAAATATTTTGACCAAAAAAAATTATATTTTTATCTCCCAGTAATTTAACATACTAGCTCAATTTAACTGACTCTTTTAACTTTCTGTAAACCTCAGAGTTGTAAGTACACTGGAACTAACCTTGTAACGTGAATTATCTGTGCTTTAGTTTAACTTATAATTTAGCCAAGTTCTAATATCTGAATACATGGGATACACTATTGGATGTGCGAGACAGGTAACATAAAATCAAATTAATTCTGTTCTGCAAAATAAAAACTTTGAATTTATTACTTCTAAATTCAAACAGAAATTTAAAAAACTGAAACACAAAATATTTTAATTCTTTGGTAATTTTTACCTTACACAATAAATTCGACCCACGTAGCACACATACGAAAAAAAGACGTCGTTTAATGGGATAGATGGTAAATTAACGGTTATTCGTTAATTATTTTACGTCTTTTTTAACACGTCGGTTTTTCGATTGTAATTTACGTTGAAAAAACGTCGCATAGTAGGATATAAAGTTGGAAAACGGTTAGTGGTTAATTTTTGACGTTTCTTGTAACACGTCATATTTTCGATTGTAATCCTTGGTCGAAATAACGGTAATTTTCCGTTTAAGAGTAACGATTTTATTGAAAACGAAAACAGTCAATAAACGTCTGCTTGTGATTGCATGAAATATTCGTGTGGTTTTAAATTGAGACATACAAATATTACTGGACAAAAACAAGAAGAAAAAACACACTCATCTCTGTACTCTGGAAGCTATTATACTGTTCATTCTGTTGAATTTGAATTTAACAGTTGGAATGGTTATAATTATGCATTCAAGGTAAGTTTTATAACAACTAAGTTAATAGGTAATAAATAGCCTAATGTAATTATTTAACTATTGCAATAAATAAGTTTTATTTTCATAAAACAAAATGAAATATAAGCTAAACATTTTTTCGATGGAAAATTTTCTTATCTACATATTACGTAATTAAAATAATTAATTGTAGTTTATGTAAAATAAAACAAAGTAAAAAGAAAAGTATTTTTCAGTACCGGTATGGTTTTTGGTAAATACGTATATAGCCTAGGCGACAACTAGGCTTACGAATTTGTTAGACATGCAATTGCTGCTGGAATCTGAGGCCATATATATATTTTTAATGATTTATTGCTAATTATTTGGTCGGCCAAGTTCAAAACTGTAACTGTATAACTGAGGAGTGAGGACGTTCTTACGTTCCCTCTTTGTCCCAACAGACCCAACTCAAGGGAGTGCCGAACCAAACCGTGGCGTATTTTATTATTTTGTACTCTCAGCTAGTTCAAAAGAAGAGAAAGTTTCAGTTTTAGTGTTTTTATGGTGCTTTTGCATTTTACGATTTAAATACTGTGTTATTTACCGCTGGACCTTTACCGAAGAGGGGTGTGTTTATTTTAAGTAATAAATAATATGTAGTCTATGCTGTTTCACTACGCAAGGCTGCAAACTTGATTCTTCAAACAGTGTTCCTATGTTGTGACTTGTGATAGATCTCTTTCGATGGGACAGTTTAAAGTTTTATACAATTAATTATTACTCTTCAAAGTGTAAAATTTCAGGTAAGTTCATAGGCTACCTAATTCTAACATTTTAAAATAACTTGGTAAACTAGTTTGTGTATTGGCTAGGGTTTAATTATTTTTAGGTTATGGCGGTTTCAAAGTTTTATTAGATTATTATTTATATTAGTTTTTAAAAACTTATTAGATTTTATATAATTTGTAGCCTAAGTTACATAAATAAATATAGAATTATTTAATAATAACATCTTTCATGATATGGTGTACATAGCGTAGCCTACCATAAACAATAAATAGGCTAGGCCTAGTTAATTTAAATAGAAAAAGTAGGCCTAGCCTAGGCTACTTAAAGCAATCTATGAATCTATGGCCTTCCTATTACAGAAATGTATGAAGTTCATGTAACTATATAGAAAGCCTTTTCTTTTGTAGTGTTATGGAATTTTCTTTATTACAAAATAAGCTAATAGGTACAAATTACTTATAAGGTTAGGTTATGGTGTAGATTAGTTTTATAGCTCAATCATTATTATAATTTGCATTACATGGTTTATTACACTTACTAGCTAACAAATTACAATAAGTAGTCAAATTTTTGTTTTGTAACAAATTCTAGTCAGAAAACATGTAAGCAATTACTTTTATTAACAAAATTCTGCAGCTGCAGCTGAGTTATGGTTTAAGGTTTACCTTCTTATCTAATCTAGATTGAGGTACTAGCCTAGTTGGCAAGGTTTTTCGGCGGAAGTTTATTATTTGACCCTAGGCTAACCTATGATAATAGAAATGCGAGAATAATAATAAAAAAAAAACTTAAAAGGTTCTAACCTATACGTAGTATTTAGTCACAGTATGTTTACCTGTAGGACCTAACGGCGTAACTTTACTATTCGACTCTAGCCTAATATTTTTTCAGGCAATGACGTTGTTTTACATTCTACTGTTAAATGTTGAATACAGGTAAACATACTGTGACTAAATAGTTTAGGTCAGAACCTTTTAGGTATTTTTTTAATTATTATTTTTGCATTTATGTTAGTTCTAGGTTAGCCTAGAGTCTAATAGTAAAGTTCCGCCCATTTAACAGTAGAATGTAAAACAACGCCGTTGTCTGCAAAAATACTAGGCTAGGGTCGAATAGTAAACTTACGCCAAGAAACTTACAAACTAGTTTTATCGTTTATCGGGATAGGCAATGTGAAAATATAACTTTTTAGTAGACGATTAATATAAAGAGAGTACCGTAGGTCCTACTTATAAATAATTTTATCAATATTATTTTAAGACAACACCGGATTACAACCTACGCTCTAAGAAATATACCGGTTAATGCAATTATATTACGGTACCATATGTATGGGGTCATAGCTTGTTTTTAATGTTATAGACATAATATATCCCATTTATAATAGGCTAAGACAAAAACATAAAAAATATCATCAAATGTAAACAGTTTGTATAATTTCATTGCAGTTAATACTTGCGCTAAACAAATGATCCAATTAGGCCTAAGTATATTACCATTATTATTAAGTGGTATACACCAGTGGCGGATCCAGGACCTCATCTGGGAGGGGGCAATACTTCCCAGGTATGCAAAATAACTGGTATTTTTTTTGGGGGGGGGAGGGGTTCCCACAAAATATAAAAATTTTAACGCAAAACATTGAATTTTAATTTAACTATTTTGGTTGTCAACATTGTTTTATTTGTTAAATTCTTTATTATTGTACTTCATTTGGCATCGGCTTTTGTACAGCGCAATTTTGATTGTTTGCTTGAGATCTTACTCGCACTTGTATTAAATATGTCAAAAATATTACACTTTTTACGAAACAATATTAGGTACTTTTTGCGTCGACCTCTAATAAGTGAAGTTCTGATTTTGGGACATAAGCCCCGAAACGAGTACAGTAATTACAAAAACACTATTGATATCAAGCTCTCGGCATCGGCCCCAAGTACTATAGGCCTACTTATTTAATTTACGGTATCTTATGAGTAAAATTAAAAGACAAACTAATATTTATACCGTAGGCCTACTAAGAATGTATAGGACAAAATTTGAATAGGGCCTAGTTCAAAGAAGAAGATATTTAATATAATAGGCCCTAATATGGTATGGTTTTTATAACCAAAAACAAACAAAAACCAGATTAGAATTAAATACTGCAACTATTTTGCAATGGTAGGTGTCGGTAATGTAAAAATTCTGCATTTATTTTCGAGTACTGTAATGTATTATTTCATTGTAGCCTAATTAAGATCATAAACACATATAATTCTAGACCTATGTATGATAACAATTTTGTAAGACTTAGCCTATATGCCATTCCAGTGGTTTTGTTTATTTTAGCTCAAACCTAATTAATAATGTGTTTAGTTTCTTTTATTATCAGACCAGTGGCATATTTTGATTAAATACCATGTATTTTTATGTTAAATAATAGTTTTAATACAAAAGCACAAATTTATCAATTTTGATAGTTTTAATTACTTTTTAAGAATAAGGACTATATTTTCAAAAGCACTAAAATTAATATGTAATAAAACCTAAGTGATTTCATTGGAAAAATTTTGTTTCAGAGTGATTTGCTGTTTGAGCACCAAGAAAATGTATAACATGTGACAGGAAGCCACAAAGGGTTATGAAAAGGATTCTAAACTGATGTGGCTCGAAATTATAATTTTGCAGGATGAGCATCTAAGTTGTCTTCCAAATGTTGAAGATTATTTCCTTCATAGTAGCTAGGTATGTACCACATCTTTATGTAAAGGTTAGGGCCTATAGTAGTAGGTTATTGTAGTACTGAATAATATAGGCTACTATAGCTAACTTATTCGGCGCAACTTTACTATTCGACTCCCTTGCAGCGGTACCAACGTATAAGCAAGAAATGTCCTAATACGTCATTCTAATGTTCAATTCAATTTCTAAACGTCTGAAATAGCTAAATGAAAACTGAAAATAAGTTTATAAACAAAATGTATTGTAATTAATTATAAATAAATAATAAAACACTTTATACTTACAACTATATTTATAAGTTATTAAGTAAATATTACACGTAAGCTTATGTCAGACATGGAACATCGGATTGTGAATGCAAAAGTAAATAAACACGATAGCCGGTTTCCGCTATTTCTACGGCTTAACATTACTTAATAAAATAAAATAATACACTTTTAACCTCAACTCACTTCACAAATTGTTTAATTTACACAACAACTGTTGAAATATTAGAGATACATTGTATGGTAAAGCGGTCGAAATGTTAAGTGACTCAAACTGACGTACATAATGTCATTCTTGAAACACGATTCATGAATTCCGCTATTCCTCTACTTCTAACATCACCTAATAAAATATGTAGAACAAAATAGAAAGACCCCAAATTTCAACTTTATAAAACTTTTTAATAAATGAATATGTACTTAATGTTAACTGTATTTTAAAATTAAACTGTACTATTACATTTTCACCTCGGTGTAACTTGCATCAATAACGCCCCAACTTTCTTCCTTGAATTTTGAATTATGTCGGTATATTTACGCATTCTTCCACCAATAAAGTAGTTCTACATCAAAATTACGATTCAAATTTAATAAAATAATTACTAACTGACGAAAACTATTGCAAATACTAATCAAAATTAGGTAATAATGCAAAGTAAAAAAAATTACAAAAATGTAATTCATATTTTAAGTTTATTAATACATCCAACATTGTATATTATAAAGTAATACTCATTTTATTCGAATTCTACACACAAATTTAAGATACTTCTAATAAAACTTAAATAACATTGTAATCAATTCAAAATTGTAAACTTATAAAATTATTAATCAAAAATTAAAGATTTGTTTGAATAGAACAGTTAACTTAATTAGAACCTTATATATAGGCCTATAAAACAAAAATAGCCTAAAATTATAACTTACATTACATTCCAAATTTATTCAAATACAAATAGCAATCACAAATTAATTTCTTTTTTTTAAACAACTACAACTTTAC
>JAGFPH010011175.1:6802-21715 GCA_018207615.1 Philaenus spumarius
AAAATTTCGCGAAAAATATAAAATTTAAGAGGAATGAAAAAATAAATATCAATGTAGGTTGGTTAAAGTATCAAATTGAATACATTAAAAAATTTAACATGTTTTACATATATACTTTGGTCAATTGTTTAAAAATAATTAAATGGCCAACTTCAATTCTATAAATTTTTTGAAACTCTATGTAGAGTGCATACACTAATACCTCACTCAAAATCATAAAAAATTAGTCACTAAATAAATAATGTTTACATTATATTGGTCACTATTTTTCGCATACTTATTATAGCATAATATTATTGTAATATTATAATAATTATAATAACGTATTATTGAAATTATACTTCTTTTATATACTATGTATCGTCTATTCCCTCTCCACGCGCTTACTTGTCTATATATACTATGTATCACCTATTCCCTCTTCACGCTCCGACTTGTGGCTACGCAAAACGTTTGCGTTACGCGAGATTTCAGAAACATAGTCAAGCGAAAGTGCCCAATGGGCCAATAGAAGTTATTACTTAAAAAAAAAATCTTAAATTACCTTAACCTTCCCAAATGTTGAGTTAATTGCTTTAACCGTTCTGAAGATACAAATTGGTTTGTTAAAAATAACAAAATGGCGGGAGGCTAGAAAATCAACCGTTTCCGTTAAAAACTTAGTTTTTCTTTATCTTGATACACAAATGTATTTTCTTAAGTTTGGCATACTGCTCGCGATACACTCTGTATGTACTTGTAATGGCAAGGAACTACTAAACCAACTATATGTGTAGGCTACTATGTATGATAACAGAGTTTCGTAGACAGCTATTTTACGATCAATCCTACATATACAAGTTTGCTGTTGTTTTCCGTACCTGTCACATAACCAAAGTCTCTTTCCGAATCGATTAACATAAACAGAAGTTACACAACCGTTCTGATGTTAGAAATAAACAGAATTAAACTATAAACCTATCCAATAACTCATCTTCACCAATAAATTGACCGAAATTAAACCGACGGCTGAGATGTCCCGCGGGTTAGGACAAACAAAGCCGTTACAACGAACGTTATTCTGACGGTAATTATTGATGTGTTTGTAAAGCGGTAGATCGGCCAGTCAATAAAGCATCGGCACTGAAGGCTCAAAGTCGCGAAAACAAGATTACCATCCTCCGATAGATTTGAATTATTGTTCGCCGCAGTTCTTGAGCGTAATTGAATTTTACGAGTTTTCTTTTAGTTTTAGCGGATTGGATTACGGAGATTAAAACCGACGAGTGATTGGATTTTAAGTGGTTCCGGATTTTGTGCTGGGGTTATTTCAGATTTTGCAAAATTAAAATAATGCCAATAGAATGAGGTGAGGGAAAAATAGCTAATGATATATTCCGGAATGTCCGCGATATAATGTTTAAATATTGTGTATACATTGTAGGGATTCATTTTGTAACACACGGTTGAAGACGTATTTGCTGAAGTTTGTATCTACAAAAAAAAACATGATAATAATTTTTCATTTCAAAATTAAACGTATGTTTAAGACTTTTTATTCTGAAAATTTCGAAACCATCACCTGCGAGAGTCCATTGAGGGAAAAAACAATTTTTTTAAACCGAAAAATAACTGCGATATATATATATATATATATATATACAAAAAATCGCTATACTGACTCTTCTAAGAATGCATTTTTATTTATCCTAAACTTTGACACCATTTGATTTACAGAAAAACAATCATAATCCAATATGTTTGTTAATATATAATAAGCCGCTTTGTCCTCACTGACTGACATAGAATCAACGAACAGGAAAAAACTAATCCAGATAAAAATATAAAATTGTTAAGGCATATCCGTATGAATTCGTAGTCTTGCTAAGAAAGGATTTTGTATTTTTTTTCTTATTTTAAAACGTAAACATAATGAAAATTCGGGGGTTGACTCCCAGCCCTGTAGCAGATAAATCAGCTAAATCGGATCAAGGATTAGGGGTTTGTCTACGTTCATTACCATAGCATCCACCTTAGCAAAATTTAGAATCAGTTTATTATTATTCACGATCAGCTTTTTAGGTTAGGTTGACAAAGTAAAAGTAAACACTAACAAAAATCTACGAACATTTTTTATTGTGTTATAATTTAATTTAAACATTTGCTGTTACGTATAAAAAAGCTGATTTGGATCAAGAAATTAACGCAATTTTGGTTAGTTTTATACTGAACCCAAACACTTTTATTGAAAACTTCCTTGTTCATTCACATGTATACGGTAGTAACCAACTTACGCAAATTGTCAATTAATTACTGTAATCTTCTGAACTAACAGGATCTTAGATTAGGTAAAAGCAAACAAAAGGCCTACTGTATTTTAACTCAACATCTGGTGTTACATGCTATTTTCTTCCTATAAGCATCAACAATTATTGTTTAAATGTTAATTATTTAAATGTTAGTGGTGAAATTACAACGCATGTCGTAATTCGAATTATTATGAGTGACCGTGTCTATTATATTGTCTTACATTATGTACAGGTTACCGCTACCTCCCATCATAATTCTTAGATCCAAGAGCTTTAACAATTGCCATTTCAGATTGTTTGGTAATCTGTTTAAAATTATAAATATAGTTATTAATTTTAGTTAACTACTGATTGTCATTGTTTAAGTAGCCTGTTACATAATTTAAGTTAATTCTATATTGTGGCATTGATGCGGTTGCTAATATATAGGCCTACGTTAGATAATAAGTATATGTCCTTATATTTTATAACATATATATATTATATATTTATTTTATTTTTAATCTTTTTTTATTATTAATGGTTTACTTAAATTTGTATTATGACATATATATATCTATGTATGTACAGATTTTCTTTAAAATTGTACATAATTTACGACCACATAATAGAATGTATTTTATTTTTGTTCTGCATTTGAATATCGAATTTTAATACTTACTTCCTGTAGTTTAGGCCTAGTTACATATCTTACTCGTAAAATATCCTAGAAATTAACCAATCATTCTTATTACTCTTAGTTTTTAGACATAGGCTATAGGTTACTTTGTATTGTTATTGTCAACTCTATTGGTTGTTTGTAAACTAAGACCACGCTCTACTCTGTCAGATGCTATAAATATGTAGCATAGCCCCTTGTCTTCTTAGTTATAATTTAGTTGCACCTCATGTGTCACTGAAGATGTCGACCTTGTCGTTGAAACGCGTTTGACCAATAAACGTATATTTGTGAGAACTGTAATCTGTATTTTATTTTTACTTTTAGAAATGTTTAAAGTGGTTTGCAATGGTTTTCGAGGGACTTAGCAAACATTTAACGGCTGAATATTTTTCTCTTTCTAGTTTGATCTTTAAGCCTTAAAACTTTAAAATTAATAAACTTTCAAATTTCTTATGTGAGAAAACGTAAAGAAAATACCTGCTGTGTTAAAAACTAGAGGCTTTTGTGTAGTTTGTATAATGACATTGTGTGTTGTCTTTGACGCTGACAACACAAAGATCATTGGTAGAAAGTTTTGGAGCACCCTGTACATTTAAATGGATGTAGTCCACTCATATTTTATGCAGTTCGTCTACTTTGAAAATCCAGAACACAATATTCAAAGAACTATAATATTGCGGGAAACTTAAAACTTGACCTCGAAACTAACTCCGAATTGCTTCCTTAAACTTAGAATTACAAAGTGTAATTTGTAATTTGAATCCAAGTACCAATAGAAAAACTTTGAAGTAACAAAAGCGAACGAGCTCTTTTAGAAGTAAAGTTGCGGATGTGGAAATGATCTTATAACGGAGTAGACTAGATGGAGCGGGTTACTTCTTGTACTGCTTTAATTACGTATTCAAACTGTCAAAGTTTCAAAGCAATCCCAGGAATGCAACTTTAATGGTTGGACAACTTTCTGATATACTCATCTAGAACCTCATTCGTCTTTATACTGTATAATAGTAACTTCTAAAGTTACGGAAACAGATCAAATCTTTGTGAGTTTTTTAAAAATAGTTGTTATATGCAAGTACCAAAAATCACCACCTGGGGCACTCAAGTATACAGAGTGTTTCACAACCCTTCTACCAAACTCTACCATGTTATTCAACAGATCAAAACTAGCAAAGAATAACATGCGTTCTATCTTGCTTAGTTTATAAGTTCTCTGTATTTATGTGTTTAAAAAAATTTACTTTCTATTTTCTCACCAACGGAGTAAGAGAAATGTATGAAAATCTAAATACCACACATTGGTTCACACATATATGTAACATTTTACTTTGCTAAAGTTGTCTACTTCAAGATGGCGGCGGTTCAAACTTTTCAAAGCTGAATATCTATAAAAAAAATCAAGATTTTACGAAAAAGTGTTAATGTACAAAAAAACTTTAGACGATTTAAAGATAAATCGAATGGTGTGTCACGTTTTATAAATGAATACTGAGAAAATGCAATAATTCTGGCTGCAACTACAATAGTTTTCAGTGACTATATTCACCGAAAGTGATCATGGAAACCACGCCAGCCAGAATTATTGTATTTCATCAGTTACAATTGACTCAAAAATACAAATTGACACACCATTGGGTTTGTTTTAAATTGTCTGCATATTTTGTGCCTTAACATTTTGTCTTCAAGTTTTAGTTTTCAGATATTCAACCTAGAAAAGTATGAACCACCGCCATCTTGAAACGGATCACTTCAGCAAAATAAAATTTTGCAGATTTGTGTAAAGCAATATAATAAAATTTTAAGCTGAGTTTTATGAATGTATCATAAACCGTTCATGAGATAATATTTTATTTTCAAAAACACATACAGACGGACATCAGCTTATAAACTAGCAAGATAGGACACTTGTATTATTTGCTAGTTTTGACCTGCTAAATTAATAATTATTTCTAAACACTAAATAGTATATATATTCAATTTCCAACTTCTAATGAAGCTAAAAGCTTTTTGATAAATGAGGAAAACAAACCACTTATATTTCGATTAAACGAGTGCAACATGTAAAAATGGGAAAATCACTATTACGCAATAAATATCAATTTCGTTATAACTTTCCCTAGATCAAAAGAGCTTAAATTTGTCACATGCGCTTCTCTAGTGACTAATAGGAAGAGTATAGCACTCGCGTGTTGACTACTTATATAAATAAATCGATATATTTAAATGGGGTACTACCCCCAAATTAAATTCGTAGTAATTCTTATACTTCCTATGAAGCTAGACTCATTAAATTTGGCATACTACTCATAAGTGATGTAGGAAAAAGGTAAATCATTTGTACAGTATTCCGATTACTTCTACTAAGAGATGGAGTGGTGTAACCATTCCTACATAATATGTAAACATATACAAAATATTTGTCAAAATTAATCGTAATTTATATTTTTAAAGTATGGGTTACCAGTTATAAACAAACTAAATACTTGAGTGCCTCAACTAGGACGTTTTTATTTTGCATAACTGAACATAAAACTACAAAAACGTAATCTGTTTATTTGGGGTTTGAAGTAAACGCTTTTATTATCTGGACTATTACATTACAATTTTTGGTTTATAGTTTCTAAAACATTCCAATAAAACAATAAAATTGGTGTTGGATAGACATCGTCAAAAGAAAAAAAATACCTGTCCGTCATATTGAATCTGATTCCCATAAGAGCAATGCTATAGAATAAGTCATTTTTCTGTTAATTCGTGGAATTAATATAAACATTTGGTTTCATTTAGAAGTACTGTCATATGCGGATGTTGATTGCTGAATACATTTTCAAAAACCGTTTTATTGTTTTCATAAACGTATGATATAAATATTAAAAAATAGTAAACTTTATAAATTTTTCTACTCAGTTGCAAAAAGAGATATTGCAAAAAACCTTAGCAATCAACACTCACAATCTATTTTACTTAAAAAAACAGCTTTCGTTCTTGACGAAAATAATACAAAAATATGCTTAAAAGTGAAGGAATGGTTAGGTTACTTTAACATTAAAATTGGTAGCCAACTTCGCCGTTTTGAATTTAGGGACCCGAACCAAACTGGGTCAACAACAGTAAATAATTACGTTGTTTGTTAAATATGGTATTCAATTGTTTCGCCGCGAATTTCAATTTTGGTTATCGTAGTTTCTTATGTGCACCGTGCATTGTTATCCGAGCTGTAGGCGGAAATTTGTTCATAATCATTACATATTGCCCCATTTAGTAAACAAGGGCTCCTTTGTTATCGTAATACTTCGTGGTTTCAATATTACAGCTAAACATTTTTCTGGAATTGTAGAAATGTAGTCATCACTGTATTCAATTAGTTAAATTTATTAAATTTGTAAAAAATATCGAAATCTACAAATATGCGCATACAGTTTGTTAAATGACCAGTAGTTTCATCCGCCGATAATATATTCAATATTTAAATGTCACCATCAAATTGTATAATAATTTTACCCTATAAAGGTAAGGAGGCCTAATGTGTTTTTTGTTTTGACTTGTTTATTAAAATGTTCGAAACTATAAATGCTGGTCCTTTTTAGCGAATTTTCATTGCATAAATTACCTATTGCAGTTTCTCTTACGGCGATACCTAACGTCGGGAGAAGTCAATGAGAACCGACCATGGTCCCCAGAACACGTTTTGGGTTGTCATTAAAAATTATATTTATACTCTAACGGGTTTTTCGAATTTTACGTCCGATTTGATTCATATTTAGTACGTTGGTTTATAAGTGGCTCACACCAGTTTGTTAGTCAAACAAATGCAACAACCTGATGGACTTTTTGTGAACGGAAGTAAATTTGTTTTGATAGTTTTCGTACTAGAATGAAATGTTTTTGGGTTTTAGGTAAATATATAAATATAGAAGATTATTCTGCGCGTTTTGTTTTTTTGTTTACCCGACTTTATAGCTCGCCTGGTTTCTCAAAAATGACCAAATCGTAAAATAACATGTTACAAGGTGCACTACCGTATTGCAAATTCTCAAAGCAAGTTTGTCTGTTCCGAACGAAACGAAGGAGGCAAAAATCCTAGGCCACATATCGAGGTTTGATGCGAGCGGAACGAAGAGGTTGTAGGCTGAAGTGTAAACTATACTACTTATATATTTGGACCACGAGGGCACCTATTAAATGTCTTCGTGGGAAGACCAATTTCCCAAATAGTAAATTGAAATCCTAAAACACATATGCTAAACTTAATTTTGGAAACGCAACTCACGTCAGTGGTTTAACTACGTGTTCGAATTATTTGTATTTATTACTAGAGGGCTCCGCCCCTTGCTCGATTCGCCAGAAGACCCCCGCGGTGACTCGCGTCGAAGCAAATGCAAACAGGTTATTTTATATAAATAGGCCCTACTATTAAATTCTTATATGTCTTATTTATTTTTAATTAGGATATAACATAGTGGTTTCTTATTTTTAAATTCCTTAATTTATTAAGAGTTTTTTTCTCTAGCTTTGAGGGAAGTATAAAAATCAAAATGTTTTATAGGTTTTGTTACTACATTTTCACTCCTTTTGTGATACTATTTTATGCATGTTGTAAGAAGTAAATTTACAAATTTTCAGCTCACTTACTTTATGGAAAATATAACAATGAATGTTTATTGTTTTAGGGGTTGTTATCACATATTCACGGCTTAGCAGTACGTGACAAAATGCAAATCTAGTTTTGTTTTTCTATGTATCTTGTAAGAAATAAATGTACAAAATCTCAACTCTCTAGCTTTAAGGAAATTATAATAATTAATATTTATTATTATTTTTAATTTGTAATAAATTACTTGCTTACACACTTCCTCAGCAAGGGTTAAATTAACTAAATTACAAGTAAAAAAAAAAAAAAAACTAAGACCGGGATTTGAACCCAGGACCTTTGCCTTTCCGGGGCAACACTCTACCACTGAGCTATCTTGATCCCTGATATTAGTCAATGTTATCTCACTTGTATGGTTTTACTGCATTTATGAATTAATAGACTGAATACCTCGTATGCGACATTGAAAACAATCTCAATTCTTTTTGCAGCCTACAGTGGTGTTATTTTAAACACTGGCCTACACTGGTGTTTAGGCTACTATGTTGGACCAGAATAAGTTAAGGGTCGGCTCTAGTAAAACAGAAAGCAACCTGCGACTCCAGCGTAGCGGCGGTAGGTTAACCGGACATTGCTCATCCTAAATCCATTTAAAACCCGAAATTGTTCAAATAGCGTTTTCAAAAAAATACCAAACTCTTGGGGACAAAATTCTTCATCCGAATGGCTTGATAATTTTTCGCTATAATTAATAGTTACACCGTAAAAAAATATTTAAAGTCACCTTATAGCGGCGGTAGGTTACACGGACATTGCTCAGCCTAAATCCATTTAAAACCCGCAATTGTTCAAATAGCGTTTTCAAAAAAATACCAAACTCTTGTGGACGAAATTCTTTATGCAAATGGCTTGGTACTTTTTCGCTATAACTAATAGTGACAACATAAAAAATTATTAAAAATTAATTTTTTAAATTGTTAATAAATATTAAACAAAACGTTTTTCTTAATTTTGGAAAAGCCATTTGCATGCGTATTGGCCGTAGCTTTAAAATGACATATCGTTCATAATTATCCGATCAAAAATAAAGGAAAAATATGGATTTTAATTTAACATTGGTCTTATGGAGTGTCAACCAACATGGCCGACAGCTAGAGCCGACCCTTAAATTAGAGTGGACGAGAGAACAAACAGTAGGCCTAACTGTTCAGCGTAATACACTTGAGTTAACGACAGTGTACCATGGACCACACTACAACCTACACGACGAATAATTGTCCGGCACAATTCAGTTTTTTAAAAGTGTTGTAACTGTGGTGTTTTGTGTGTTTTTTAAACGTGTTATGTGTTTTATTGTGTTTGAGTAAGTGTACTTGACAATGGGATTGCGGTCCCGAAACGCATCGTAACATTCGAACGACCAAAAAAGTCACAAGACGGAACATTAAAAGGTAATATTTATTATTATTATTAATATATTATCCTATATAATATTAATACACTTGTTCCAAAAACATCGATTTAAATTTCATTCACGTAGCTTAAAACAATTATCAAAGTCGTGAAGATACAATGAGTCGGTTTGAACCTAATTTTTTGTTAATAATTTCAACTCTTGGTTAGGGAACTCTATAAAAATCACGACAAATTATGAATCATTTGAAATTAATTTTTTATGAAATATGACGATTTGGAGCCATCACGGGGCCGACACGTGAAACCAAGATGTACATGCGAAGGTAGAAATGTCTCAATTATACAGGGTGATTGAGAACTATGCTTCAACCTCTCGGAAGCTCATTCCATAGGTAGCTAAAAATAAGAAAAAAGTTCATGTAAACAAAGGCCCGAAAACGTTTCGTTTTCCAGATATCTGCCATTTTGTTTTCGTATCTAGAGAAATGTTTGACTGATTCAGTTTAAACTTGGCACGACGTTTAACCTAACAACGATATATATCTAAAAAAACATAAGCTACGGTATTTTAGTAGTTTAGGTTAGACATTGTCAAACAGCCGTCATTTTGAAACGCTTGATTGGATTTAATCGCTTATTTTTCTTGAGATATATCATTGGTAGGTTAAACTTCATGCCAAGTTTGAACTCAACCAGTCAAACATTTCTTGAGATACAAATTATTATGTACAAAAAAAAGGCGGATATCTGGAAAACGAAGGTTTTTAGGGCATATGTTAACTTTTTTTCTTATTTTTAGCTATGGAATGAGCTTCCGAGAGATAGCCGCGCAGTTCTGAATCACCCTGTATATTATACGATGTTGTGATAAATGAGAAAGTGGAAGTATTATTATAGACTATGATTCAGCTTTTGTGATTATTCCCGTTATAATAGAAGACAAGAAGTATATGAATAAAACAAGGTTAGATAATATTTTCTTATTCTTGTTGGAAATAAAAGTGACCGGGGCGTTAATCGCCGAGTTTTTATGAATGGTAGTAAGTATTCTCCCACTCGTCTGTATTGTCCTAGCAGGAACGCCATCTAGAAACCTTGTTCAGTAGACATAGGCCTACTGATAAATTTGGAATAAAAGTTACACATTTGGTATCGACGTAGAAAATGTTTCCAAGTTATTCAGTCCTCTATGTAAAGCTGTAGAATAGATGTGTATAGTCTTTGAAATAATCCGTATTTTATTTGATGGCATATACTAGCCGCGTGGCTATTCAAATCAACTAATTTATTAATGAAGCCCAGTACAAATATTTTTGGACAACTATTTGAATAAAACTCGCAACATTTATTCAGAATTTAGAAAATACACCATTTTTCGGAGATTAAATATATCCTACTAGCTGACTCGTACGGCGTTGCCCGTGGTGGTTGGTATTTTCAGTCTTTTTAACGTAATTGTATTCTTTTTAAGTGTTCAGTCAGTGAGTGGTATTTGGCTTTTATATATATAGATCTCAAATAATAAAAGCACTATTGTCATAATAAAAAAAGATCTGAAATTATGATTTTAGTAAATTTGATCCCCCCAAACCCCTCCTACAATTTCGAAATTGTTCAAACCCTTTCTTAGTGAGCACCTATGGCCCTAGAGGAAGCTACATACAAAATTTAATTCCAATCCATTCGGTAGTTTTGAAGAAATTGTAATTTAATAACTTTGATCCCCCCAAACCCCCCTAAAATTGCGAATTTTTTAAAACCATTTTTTAGCGAGCGCCTATGGCACTAGAGGAAACTACATACCAAATTTCATTCCAATCTGTTCGGTAATTTTGGAGAAATCGTGATTTAGTCATTTTTACCCCCCAAACCCCCCTAAAATTTCCAATTTTTTTAAACCCTTTTTTAGTGAACACTCATGGCCCTAGAGGAAGCTACTTACCAAATTTCATTCCAATCAGTTCGGTAGTTTTGAAGAAATCGTGATTTAATAACTTTGATCCCCCCAAAACCCCCCAAAAATTTCGAATGTTTTCAACCCCTTTCTTAGTGATGAGCACCTATGGCTCTAGAGGAAGCTACATACCAAATTTCATTTCAATCCGTTCGGTAGTTTTTGAGAAATCGTGATGAGTGAGTCAGTGGGTTTTCGCTTTTATATATATAGATAAAACCTGTGGTACCATATACATTATAACCACTTTTCGTCAATGAGCTCTTTTTATAAGTTTAGGAGCTGTCCCTCAATTAGTTGTAAGAAAATATTTTTAAATAATAAAAAAAAATTTAAGAGTTTCCTGCTTGGTGCTTGTAAGTAAACGTCTACTTATTCAGCTTAGAATTGCATTTTAGAATGGTTTATTTTACCCTTTTCTACCATTTGTGTAATGAAATACAATGGACACTAAAAAAGTATGGACCAACTCTTGTCATCAAAGTAAATAAGTAATACTTAGACTTGAACATCAGGCTAAAGACATTTCCTGAAACTACTAATTTCTAAATTATATTTGAGTGTCAAAACAATTATTATAAATATGTTCATACAGTAATAGACACTCAGAAGTAGAGTAATTGCCAAACGAAAATGCCACGGTGAGTTAGACTACCAAATAGTGGGAATATTTTCCCAAGGGGATAAGGTAAAAACTGTTTATGGTAAATATCTGAGTAAACAATTCAAAAAATATGAACAGTCCATTATTTAGCATTTAAATACTCAGAATTGTAGCGAGTTACATTTCGTTATAAGTTAATATGACCAAATAATAAAATGAATACGATGTTTGTGATGAAATTTCAGGGAAATCTTTTTCCACCGGATAATCATTTCGAGCCGTGCAACGTGCTAAATCAGTATTGGAATATAAAGGGGTCGATGGTGCAGACGGGAGTGGAAGGAAACCTATCAAGTCGCCTAATTAATTCTGAAATCTATTTTAGTCATGAAAGCAAATTATCCAACAAGAGGCAATACGGTTGGAATTTATGACATCAATTTAAATTATTACCTAATTAAAATTAAAATGGATTTACAATTTACAGGAGCATAAGGGAAACAATAAATGTACGCAATTCACCTTTACTATTCAAATCAACAGTCATAGAGACAAGTCATCGTAAAAACGACTGTAAGTACGTGAGGAACATAATATTATAGCCCATGGTCGTGCAAAATAAATATAATATTTTAAAGACGTTATTTCAACAATAAACTCAACTTCAGACATATAACAGCTGATTTCGCTCAACATCTGTAATACTTTAACAAAATTTAGCCTAGATAATACTTTGGGGTTATGTTTTCAACTTCAGCCAAAACAAACTTCTTATAATGTCTGGAAGTTGGTTGTTTTTGTATAAGAGTTATAAAACTGATGTAGGCTATATGATCGGTTTTAGGTTGGAAATCGTTAAAATGTGAGTATTTTTACAATCCCCTCTGTTCACCTCACTCTTCACAGCCTAAAAAACAACGTATACCTAAAACTATAGGCCTATATTATTAAACTATCACTATCTATTTGTCTGAATTATTTCTATTTAAAAGTAGAATCATTCAAGTTTGAGCTTCTGATATTTCTTTAATATAGGCCTACTGCCTAATTTAATTTACTGAGAAAAACTTGTGGATTTTAAAGTAAGCGGTAATATTATCCTGCCTAAATGACTGTATTTAAAATATTTTTTGTTTCAATCTGTGATTTCAGTATATGATTAATATGGACGGTTTTGTTTTCCAAAATGTATTACAGGTTTTTGGAATCATTAAATCAAAGTAATGAAATGGAATATAAACCTTTAAAATTAAATCAAGCAATAGCGAAGCATTGCTGGGTCTCTTGTTAAGTTTCCATTGTAAATTGATGTAAAATGCGACCACATAAATACATACGTATATATAATTGTTAATGTATGTATAGCTCATCTTTTCGCTAACAAAATTACTATCCAGCAATTGTAATCATTCCGTTAACATGTTGAGTTTTTAATGTGGCTTAAATATTCATGCACTTGAGTTAATCTCGAATTACACTTCACTAACTTGTTGATTATTCAGGTCGTTATATTCGCGTGTTCGAGGAACAGCCACGCCCTCTACATTGGCGTGACGTCACGCTAAAGTAGACTGTGAAGACGTAATTATGCAAATTATTAATTTCTTGTTTGCTAGTGTAAAAGCAGTTATAAATAGTTAATTCTCTTCGTGACTTTGACGCGAAATAAAATTATGCAGTTTGATAAGGTTTTATGAAATGTGCCTACGTTATCCTTTTAAAAAAATTGTGCAGAAATAAAGTTTTTTTATTCTGATAACATAAGAAGGGTTACTGCAGCCCTTTTTTGTGCACGCACTATAGGGTTGTTCACTTAAACATAAAGACATAACACTAAATCTTTGTAAGTAATAATAAAACTGTATATGCCTACTTTTTAAAATAATGCCATCCTGCGACAGGTAGAATACTGGATAGTACCGTTGATAATATCAATCTAGTAATTGATTAATAATTGTAAGTTTCAAAATATTTACACCAGTTATCATTTATGACTTTAGTGAAACCTTTTGAGGACTACAACGTACAGATTCATTTGCCGCTAAATCTCCGTAAAGGACTAGGCCCGTACGGGTACATTTTGTATTTTCTGTTCAAAGTACTAATACCAGTAACGCCATCTGTTATTTTTTTAAAGAAGGTGTATTTAGCGCTAAATTAAACGCTGTAAATCAATACTAGTAATGCAATTTGTTATTTTTTAAAAGAAGGTGTACTTAGCACTAAATTAAACACTGTAAATCAGTACTAGTAATTCCATATGTTTTTTTAAATGAAGGTGTATTTAGAGCTAAATTAAACACTGTAAATCAATACTAGTAACGCCATCTGTTATTTTTTAAAAGAAGGTGTACTTAGCGCTAAATTAAACACTATAAATCAGTACTAGTAATTCCATTTGTTTTTTTTAAATGAAGGTGTATTTAGAGCTAAATTAAACACTGTAAATCAATACTAGTAACGCCATCTGTTATTTTTTTAAATAATGCTGTACTTAGCGCTAAATTAAACGCTGTAAATCAATAGTAACGCTATCTGCTATTTTCTTTTAAGAAGCTGAATGGTAAAACGACAACTAAATGTAATAGGCTGTTGTTTACACAAATGCACTACTTTCGTGCAAGCAGTTTAGTTCAGTGTACGTCTGCAATATGCAAATATTTATTTTTTCAGTTAGTATTTAAATAAAGTAATAATTGTTCTGCACATTATTCAATTTTGCATGCATATACAATTTATTATTATTTTCCTGCAATTCTGCAATAAAAACTCACCCCAGTCCATCCCCTTCTTCAACAGTGTAGGAAATGTTTCCGGGGTATTTTATATGTCTATAAACTTTATTTGAGTATAAAACATTTGATTATATAAATTAATAAATTAATAAAAAAATATCTGCAAAGAAGATAAATAAAAGTGAATAATAAATACCACATTTAGAACAAAAGTAAAATAAGAAAATATGAAAAAAGAATGTATGCTGTAGGGCTAGTTCGGATTTCAAAACCTGGTACTGTCGTTGAATAAAACTTCAATTAATCGATCAAAATGTTATTTACGTTATATTTATATTCTGGGTATATCTTAAAATTTTAAATAAATTCATTGAGAAACATGTTTTTTTTTCCATTTTAATATTGTTAAATTTGTGTCAATGTCTGTGTAATTATGATTTTCGTTGGTATACAGTTTGTCTATCTGCTATTATTTTTGTGTGGTTAGGGAAATGCTTATTAAACCTTTTTTTACAAGATTACGCCATACTTATAGGAACAAGTTGATAACATGAAGAAATTACTGATATTTGCCTTAACGCTAGGGTAGTCAGGCGGAAAAAAGTTTCGAGAACGGACGCGCTGGGTCTGTGAGACCCAAAAAATAAAATTCTACTGTTAATTA
>JAGFPH010011176.1:0-14883 GCA_018207615.1 Philaenus spumarius
ATTTTGCCTAATTGTCTAGGACGGGCAAGTAGCCATGAAAGGGCTTGGTTATCAGTCTCTAAGAGAAACTCGCGATGCTCGAGGTACTGTCTAAATTTCTCTACTCCAAAGATTACGGCCAGGCATTCTGACTCATACGCAGAAGAGGCTTTTCTTTCCGCAGGTGTTAAGGTGCGGGAAGCATAGGCAATAGGTTGACGAGAACCGTCAATTTCCTGGAGTAGGACTGCTCCTAAAGCGCACGAACTCGCGTCCGTTTGAAGGACAAAAGGTTTGTCGAAATTAGCCATACGAAGTACGGGAGGTTGCGCAATGGCATTACGCAGATATTCGAAAGCAAGTTGTTGCTCAGTGTTCCAAACGAACTTTTGTCCTTTCCGCCGGAGCAGATTCAGAGGAGCGGCGTGTTCAGCGAAGTTTGGGATAAATTTAGAAAAAAAATTGACCATACCAATAAAGCGTGACACAGCTTTTGGATTGGTGGGTTTAGGAAAAGTTCTGATGGCCTTGGTTCTTTCTGGATCGATTTGCACGCCTCTAGCAGAAACTAAATGTCCAAGGAAACTTATCTCTCTTACTGCAAAACGAACCTTATCGGGATTAACCGTAAGTTTCGCTCTTCGCAAGCGAGATAGGACTTCACGCAGATGTTTGATGTGCTCATCCCAAGTCTCAGAATAGATGACTAAGTCATCGAGATAATTGAAAACGAATTTAAATTTGATGTCTGAGAAAACTTGGTCTAGAAGTCGAGTTAGAACTTGAGCGCCAGTACAGAGTCCAAATGGAACTCGTGTAAACTGGTAGAGCATCCAAGGGGTACAAAAACTGGTGAGATGTTTAGAACTCTCGGTGAGTGGAATCTGATGGTAGGCTGAATTGAGGTCAAACACAGTGAAAAACTTGGCTCCCACAAACCAATTGAAGCACTGGTGCAGATTAGGAAGGGGTACGGCTTCGATTACGATATGTTGATTTAGTTTTCGATAATCGATGACCATTCGGGGTTTCTTTTCAGGATGTTGAACAAGAAACGCTGGAGAAGAATAATTGGAAATGCTTTTCTCTACTACTCCCTTTTCAACGAGGTCCTTGATGTGCTCCCTCAAAAATTGCATTTTCGGAGGGGCCAATTGATAGGGCTGGCTTTTCACCGTTATATTGTCTTTCAGCACTATTTCATATTTAATTAGGTCGGTGAGTCCTAATTCAGTAGTAAGGACATCAGGGAAATTTTCTATAAGTCCTGAGATCTCCTTTTGACATTTGTCATCAAGGTGACTCAGTGGATTTTCGGTGACCTGAGTAGCAGAGGATAAAGTAACTGTAGGAGGTAACCTTTTTTGAAAATTTACTAATTGAAAGGGTTTAGCCTTATAAAATTTAAAAGTGAAGGTGCCTTGGAAAAGATCTAAAATGAGTCGACTTTTCAGAAAGAAATCGGACCCTAGGATGAGAGGACACGACAGCTGAGGTGCCACTAAAATTTCAAAATTCCAGCTGCAGTGCTGTATTTTAATATGGACTTTACAAGCTAGATTGATCCCTAGCTTTTCTCCGTTTGCGGTGAGGCACTCCGATTTTACCTCTTGAATTTCTTTAATTACATTTAAAGATTCTAAATGTTCAAAAAGATCAGAAGACATGATGCTCCTGACTGAGCCAGAGTCTAACAAGGCGTTAGTCTTAAAATTTTTAAAATTCACTTCAACAAGAGGTAGAATCTTGTTGCTCAAACCTCTAGATTTTAAGGACTTATAAGTTTTTCTCGTGAGAGAATTATTAGCTAAGGGAGAAAAACTATTGATCTTATCTTTACCTTTTTTGAAAGAAGGGCACTCCCAGTTATAGTGACCAGTTGTTCTACAGTTGAGGCACGTGGGCCTTAAGTAAAAGGGTGCAACTAATCCCTGTTTAAAATTTGAAGAGTGACAAGATTTAGTGGGTGTTGAGAGATTACTCTCATGTTTAGAATGTAGTTTGGACCTATACTGATTGTGTATTACCCCAGGTTTAGTGTGAAAGGGAACAGATTTATTTAAAAGAAGTGTCTTACGTGGTAAGGTTTTATTTAAGTATGCAGGTTTAAAAAAAGATTGATAGAATTTGATATGACTATAGTCGTTTCTTACTGTAGGAGCTTTGATTGGAAAAACGACTAATTTCCGCCCCTTGAGTCGTTTTTTGGATGAGAAGAAAAATTGTTTTGATACTGTCGACGTTGATTAGGATACTGCCTACACTGCGGGCTAGTATGACCTCTTTGGCCACAATTGTAACAGGTTACGGGTGACCTTATGGGTCTAAACTCGGGTTCCGACCTAGAGAAGCTTTTTTTGGTAGACAATCTTTCTTGATCTGTGTATAAGGTATTATTGACTTGGGCACAGATGGTATCCAAGTCATTAAAGTTAACAGGCCTTTTTGCGAAAACCAGACAGTTTCGCACTTCCAGCGAGAGAGCATCTACAATAACCTGGGTGATTTCGGCTTCATTTTTATTGACAAGAAGCACCTGCGCTGCTTCCTTGATGTCGGAGACAAAATGGTGCAGAGTCTCTCCCAAACCTTGAGGTCTAAAGAAAAGGTCCTGCTCCAAAGTGTTCCGACGTTTAGCAGGAATAAAACTGTCTAGAGCTTCTCTGTGGAAGGCGCGAAACGTCGTATGCTTACATAAGCAAGGGCTTAACGGTTCCTTTGCGTAGGGCATAAGGATACTTAAAATATTTCTTTTAATGTCTGGATAAATTCTACATAAGGACAAGGCAATTTTGATAAATTTAATTAGCTTCTCTAAGTCGAAGCCGTCTGTTACGGGAAAAGTTGCTATTAACCTTTCAGCGGGATGGCTGAGTTTGCCATAGACTATTTCAGGAGTGGACTCCTGTGCCAAAATAACGGGAGCAGGTACGGAGCCTGTGTTTAGCGAATTTCTTTCGCTTGACTGCTGCCCTAAAATCGGAATGGTGGGAACTGTGGCCACGTTGATTTGGTGCGGCGCTGCGGACTGCGTAGAAACTGCTGAGGCATTTAAATTATCTGCAGAGAGCGACTGGAAATTTAATTTAAGCATTTGCAGAGCTGCCAACATGCGATTACATTCTGCATTGTGTTCAGTGGCATTTAAATTTAAGTTATTGATACCTGTAATTAATAGGCTCAGCCTAGCTTCAAACAGTTCGAGCCTTGTATTAAAACGAACTAAATTTAAATTTTGTGTGGAGTTTAAATCAGAAAATGTATCATTTAAATCGTCAAGAGATTCCTGAGCAAGGTCTAACTGCTCATCAATATTATCAACAGTAATCTTATTAGCACAAGGCTCAGAGCCCGCCTGAAGTAGGCCTCGCAAACTAGGTCGCATAGTCCTTACAGTGCCAACACTGCCTCCTCGTACCATTACCTCAAAAGAAAGTTCTGGCTTCCTAAGATAATCAACTATTTGTTGTAAGTCCGACATGTTTATTTAATTTAATAAAAAAAAAGCCAGGTGATAATTGGGAAAGGAGTGAAAAAAAAAAAAATATGTGTACGTGAATAAAAAAAAAATGAAAAGAATTAAAGACAGATACAAACAGAGAGAAATTTTGTAATTTTTTTTGAATTTTATTAAGTTTCTATCTATTTTTGGATTTTATGAAATTTTATTAATTTTTTTGGATTTTATAGTTTTTTTTTGTAATTTTTTTTGTTTTTATTTGTCTCTGCTTGGATATATCTAAAATTGTATGTAAAAAAAAAAGGAACCCAAAAAAAAAACAAAAATATTTAAAGTTTCATCAAAAAAAAAATATAGGTTTATGAAATATGTCGTAGTATGAGAAAGGTGCGACGGATGAAGGAAATATCGATAGGAAACAAGAACAAGGACCATTGAGTTACCACCAAACGAAAAATTAAACTAGATAAATAACTATAATCACAGAGTGTGACCAAAAGCAAAATTAAATTTAGGCCTATCTGACAACCGGACAGCTGAACCAATTTTTTAAACGGAAGGTAACCACGCTCAAAGCTATCAGAAAACATGCTTTGAGTGTGTAATATTAATTGGAAGGAAACCACGCAATCTGCTACAAGAAAACATGTACCAATCTTACAAAAAGAATAATTAAGGGAACGGAAGCAATACTGGGCCACATAGATTGGTACTGTTCAAAACTTACCTTAAAATTTAAATATCACCAAACGTAGGAATGTTTCAGCTTATTACTCACAATGCACAGGATACCTAGAGGTTAGCTCAATAAACTATAGAAATAGGTATAATTTTTGGTTTTATTAACTAAAATAAAAGTTTACATGCCCTTACTACAAAAGAAATTATTAATATGCCCTTAATACAAGAAAAGTTTGAGATTTAAAAAAAAGAAAACATGTATATTTTATTAAATTGAATTTAAAAACCCTCCCCGAAAATAAAAATCAAAAACCCTCCCTAATAATAATAATTACAAAATTTATACAGAAAAGATTTACAAGTTACAAAGTTTTAACATGAAATACCATGGATTTGTTTTAAGAATAAATATATATATATGTCGTTGGCCAACTCTAAAAGGTAATTATAAATAATTGACTAAATAGACAAAATTAATTATGAGACGTCTCTCTATATATTAAAAAAAAGGTGTAAAATTTCTAATATGTAGCCCTTAGGGCTAAGGTCCGAAATGTGCTAGCTTGCTCCTCCCAATTTATTAAATACTAACATATCCTAAATAGTACACATATACAAAATTACTTTCAAAATACAGCCTATTTAACAGTTAACATAAAAGAAAAAGAACAACTGCAGATCGTTCACATTTTAAATTAAGTTCTGTCTTTAATTAAAGCACTGTAGAAATATTTTGTTTAATTTTTTTTTTAAAGTTCAGTTGGAAAGTAGGCCTTTTCCAAGCGTAGCTGTTGCAGGTTATGCCATTGTATTATAACATTCCCTGGAGTTGGACCAGTATAACTGTATAACATAAATAACAATTTCCTTTTTAGAAAACTTGCAGCTATTTAAATAAGCATAAAATGATAGTTCTTAGAGTTGGCTGTTTTATTGAAATTTGTAGCACAAGATGGCAAATTGCTACTTAGATTGTGATGGTTAATATAACATGTGTAATGTTGCATAAGA
This sequence comes from Philaenus spumarius, assembly GCA_018207615.1. NCBI lineage: Eukaryota > Metazoa > Arthropoda > Insecta > Hemiptera > Aphrophoridae > Philaenus > Philaenus spumarius. The sequence continues at coordinate 5,132 of JAGFPH010011176.1, forward strand.
CTGTCTCTACATGTTAGGTAAGCCACATGGTAACATAAAAAATGTTAACGTTTAGTTACATATCAGTAATATTATGCTTATAGCTTATTAAAAGTTTTCAATATTGGTTACACTGTAGAAAAACTACACAGTTATAGTTAATTAATACAGAGCAATTTAGGCTTGTTTGTGGAAATATGTTTAGGCTTTAGCAATAACCAACATGATGTCGGCTTTATAGTTTTTGTAGGCTGTAAGATTTACATTTAAACTTTAGGCTGTAGTAAAAAAAAATGAAATACATAGGTTTCTCTAATAAATTGAACAAAATGAGTTAGGAAGTTGTACATAAACCAAAAGTGGAAATAACCTTATTAAGTTTTACAAGTAAATATTTTATAATTATCAAGGTAAAGCCAAAAACATTCCTACCTGGTATCCGGAAAACAAAGGTTTAGAAGTAAATCATGTTATTCAGCGACACGCCGTCGTTAATCGCGACTAAATTATTTAAAGTGTAACAACATAACTACCACTTGGCAGCGTCTTGAAGGTTTTGTTCGTAACGGTCTAATGGCCGACGCTTTAGAGCAATCTTATGACCAAGCAAAATTTTAACTGAATAGATAAAGAACAGCTGATGGGTTGTCAGATTACAACGACCTCTGTTCAGTTATGCACGATAAGAAGTAATACCGTACAGAGTCGACATCTGGCGGAGAAAAGGATAACTATTTGGGAAATGTGGGTAAGGATAAATGATAGAAAGGTTGTAAGTTGTTGATGGGACGTTACAAGTTTTAGCCCTTTTTTTATCAGTATGGAAAGACCCACTATTAACAGTACTGTGGTATAAACTAGATTAAAAGGCAACAATGAAGAATCCGGAAACAGCTGTTGCATTGTTGTAAAAAGATAACTAGCATGACTGCTTTATTTCAAAGGCGATTAAATACAAACCACTTTAACAATACTAATTTTATTATGTGTCCTAAATTGCTCAATTGAGTTTGAAAGCTTTAATTAAATTTTATGGGAGAGTGATGGTTTGATATTTTATTGTACAAATTTGATACAAAAAAGTTTGTTGTCTGAAGCATGGTTTAGAAGTTGGTTATTGTAACCATTATGAGTGATTAGCTGTAAGAAAATGAAACTTCGACTTCATTTTACAGGAGAACCGTTAGGTTTATCAAAAAAATGTAAAGACAAAAACAGTCTTGAAATTGCCCATAAAATCCAAAATCGTCATAAAAATGGGGGGGTTTCTATTTAAAAAAATGAACTTTGTCGCCATTTCGGGTTCAAAATGGCGGATTTTGAAAATTTTGTATACACAGTCCAAAAGGTATCAAAAATTAAGGGCAGATGTTCTATTTAAACATTTTAGTCCAAATCGTATTTTAAAAGTTAGCTATTGTCACACTTTAGCTGGTCCACCCTGTATAGGCCATTGTTTTCTGAATTATAATGTATACCTAACAATGCAGCTTTAAAATCCAACTATTAAAATATGGATTTATATGTAAATATTTGTATATATATATTTGGTATAAACTTAAGAATGATATTGCTTCTTAATTTCAGTAAATAATAAACCCTTGCGACAAACGTTACATGTAAGAATCGTGTCTATATAATAATAAGTGTACAACTTGAATAAAATTTGTGACTAACAAATCAGAAAACATGTATAATCTACACTGACTGTACATCCAGTATCACATTTTACGTTCATAATACTGATTGTACCCAACGCTAGATAAATGCCAAAAGTGATTGATCTTGGTTCGGTCTTCTGACATCAACCTCTGGTTAATAAATCACCCTAACCTAACTTCATATTCTCCTCTACATAAAGCTGGTCAATTTAGACGGATAATAATCGATATTAAAAGTCCAAATTTTTCATAAGAGGATTGTAGTATTACTTTAAATATCATTATTCGTAGTATAATATTGATATAATTACAGACTCAGTGGATTTACAAAATTTAAAAAGAGCGAGAATATCATCCGATTTGTTATTTACTTATGTGTACAGAGATGTGGAAATAGGCTATATAGTTTGCATCTTACAAATAAATAACAGAAGCATTTGAAGTGATTATTTTACTATATAGAAACTATTAATGGTTACTTGTTTTTCAGAACAAATGATTAACTGCATTTTGTTAAGCATTATTTTTTTAATATTTCAGATCTCTATTATTTGTGACAAATAGGCTTTTGTCAAATTTGACCTGTTAAGTTAATGAAGAAATCATTGGTTCTATTTTACTCTGAAATTATAAATAGTTGAACATGTATTTCAGAAGTGATATATATTTTAAATATATTTTAGTGGATTGAACTTGTGCAAGAAGCAATAGCATGATCAAATAAAGACCATATTAGAGGAAGAGGTCAAATGGTTTTAAATCTTACCAATATTTGACACCACGTTTGGTTTTTTAAACGACTACCTATTTTTAATGTTTATACGACCAGTCTAATAGCTTTAAAACCTGGTTCTTTACCGGAACTATATTAACACTAAATAATTACAGTGAATAAAGCTTTGCATATGAAATTACCTAATTTTCCTCTGCATCAGGATAAGCTCAACACTAATTAGCACAGCTTGTGTAACGTTGCATACTGTTTGTAAATTTAATGATATTTTAATATTAAAAAATCATTCACGTTATTTTAGGTTAGGTTTGGAGTTAATATTCCTTACCTACGTTTCGGTTTGCTGTGCCAGCTTGTAGTTATGGTCAGTAGTTGGCACGTCTTGACATATAGAAACCTTAGTGACCATGCACAAATAGCTTTTAACGTTCTTCCGAACCCTAGGATAAGACTTGAGCTGTCACGAAGGACACTAAATCTCTTTGGAACAAATGCACGACCTCGACTATCGTTTTGCGTACACGGTTAGTAAGGCAAGTAGTAAAAACGTTTCACCATTCCCCCGCTGTTGGGTATTAAGACGAATTTGTTAAGAAAAAAGGAAGACGTGGTATAAACAGAAAACATGTTTACTAGTGGAGCTTCTATATTGCTGATGCGAGATGACTTAGGGATATACGGTAAGTGGCCTCGACCAATAGAAATAACATTGTATGAGCAGTTATGAAGAAAAGCAGAAAAAATATGACATTTTAAATCTAAAACACAATCTCATTCGTTTGATAAAAGACACAAAGAAAAACATGTGGAAAAAGCTTGGTGACAATATGGATAGAGACGAATGGGAGGTCGCTAATACTATTGTATACAGTAAACTTTTAACATTGCTGAGAGCATATAACATGGATGATGAAGCCCTGAACATTTCTAAAGATCTCTTTTTTCGTCATCTGGAAGTAAGTATCGTCAGTGCACGTAAAGGAGTTCACAATGAAGTAAGTGCTGGATTCTGGTCTTTGTATCAAGCTCAGTTAAGTCCATTATAATGCCTGCTTAGGTTCCCTGTTAACTGCCTTCAATGAAATCTGGTAAAATTTCTTTATTGGTCTGCTTCATAGCGGCTATTTTTCGAATATTTAGAATGTTGCTTACTTGTGTTGTTAATAGTGAAGGCTTTGAATAAAGATCCTTAAGTACTTTATATCGGAGATACTGTTCGAACTGATAAGTAGGTCTGTTTTTTTTCTGAGCACCAATTAGGTTTCCGTAATAATCTATAGTGAATGCAATGTAAGTCTTTAGGACGTTTGCTATACAGACCTATACTAAATGGGGAGTTCTGCGGACTGGCAAATTTGATATTAAAACACATTCAACATTGTCATTAATTACGGACGAACTTACAAGGAGAGATGCACCGGATTACCTGTTAAGGATTATTATGAGTTCCTTCGACAACAAATACATTCTAACCAAACCAAAGAAATACCCTGGGGAGTATCACAGGGTTTCTAACTGGGACCTCTATTGTGGAAAGTGTGTTATGATAAGATTAACATGAATTAATTGCAGTATTAGCTAGTGACAAAGAGAATGTGGAACTAGAGTTTTCAATAAATTGCAGTGTAAAATAGCTAAACAACTTTATGATTGTAAGGCAACTTAGTCTGACCATACACAAAATAAAGACTACCATACCTGCAAAGAAAGACAATGAAAGAAATATATATTAAGATTGGAGTTCTGGACAACTGATAGTAGATGAATTACCAACATGTTGTATTTGACGTTGAAATTCTTATTACATCTACACGGATTAAGACGGAATAACACTGGGTCACTGACACGTGTAATGTGAATTGTATCTAACCAGAGAAGAACCATAATAAATATAACCTAATCAATAATCCTACAGGACTGTAAGCGTAGTTGCAGTCATTATGCCGGCAAGAATCCATCTTCTTCTTACAGAAAGAATAAAAAAGTGCATTAACTGCATACTCTGAAGAAAAAGCGGGCGATGAAGTGGTTGGAAAGTTTGGCTGAAGACAATGGAAATGCAACCTGGGTGAAAAGAATAATCCTAGACTTGAAGAAACATTGTGAAGTCATTATTAACTATCTCAGAGGATTGTAATCTACGGAGAGTTTGCGTTCTACCTGCATAGATTTCGACGTAGTAGGGTACTCCGAGTGCTTTTATACTCGGGAGTGTATTTTTTAGCAGGGAAATGGAAGCATCTGATCACAGTGTTTTTCTATTTTCTAATATGGAAAAAGAAAAAAACTTTATAGGGAGCACTATATAGACATCTCAGTGGAGAAGAATTCACTATAAATTTATGTTAGAACGAAAAATGAACTCGCAGACATATTGTAATTACATTAAATAAATCCTGCACGGATTATTGGAAAGATGTACGATAACTCCATATCCTAGAATAATGGACAATACGAAATAATAATATAAATTACAAAGGAAGTAGACTTATATAAGAGTGAAGGAGAATGGGAAATAAATACTTCACAGTCGAACTTAAAGAAAAGAAAGTTAGGGTGTGTTGGTTTTTTAAAACATTTAATTAAGTTAACATAAGAATAATAAAATTTACCTTCTTATAGCAAGACAATTCATTTTGAACTTGATTTTAATGATACGTATAAGACTGGGAGATAAACATTCGAAATAATCAAATTGGCATTCGTCATGTAAAGTTCTTTAATTTTATTTTAGAAACGAGAGATGTCCTCTTTTGTTATAGTCGTTACTAATATACATCTATTTATTCATGCATATTTATTTAGTAAATTGTATACTATATAATAAACTGCATCGTTGTGGTACCAAGTCACTATTATAAATATTAATAATCTTACTAAGTGACTTTTTGTCGTATCATTTAATACGACATGTTTCGGAGCCGAAACTCCATCTTCAGGTCTTAATCACTCCGAAGAGATCGTCGTACATTAAAATAAATAGGACATGATACGACAAGAAGTCCCGTGACGCACCTTATTAATCTAATATAATTATTATATAATAAACTCCCCTGCCTGCTCATAGTGAATTCAATGGAATTTACTTATTTACAGTTAAACCAATGACATTTCACAGTCCAAAAAAAAAACATTAACTAGTAAGTGGTTAAATTGTATAGATCCAAATCTACAAACATGTATTGCTTGCGACAATTCAGGTAATATTAATAGTTTTACTCGATAAAATAGATTACAACATTTTAATGATTACAACAAAGTTAATTAGTTGTAGTGTGGATCGAAATAACCAAATAGTAAAATTTTACTATTGTAGCATCACGACCGTAGCCTGGTGATGCCTAACAGTGAAACATATGTTGCTTGTAGAATTCATTGTAGCCTATTGGATTGTAATATTTATATATAAATGGTTATAATTACCTTGTTTGACAAACAATCTTTATTTTTTGTGCGACATGTTTCGCCGTTACACAGACGGCATTATCAAGCTACACTTTACAAACACAAGACACTAACCATTAACAACATTTATCAACACTAAAAAACACTAAAAAGAAGAAGTTATTCTTGTACATTTGTACAAGTTATATGAATTAAAACTGTTTTTAAGCAGCCACATGTTACACCAGCTGGTTCTACTACTTGACTGGATGAAATCTAAGGTCTTATCTAGATTTGTGTAAATAGGTCTACCCTTCCCTGTTACGTTGTCTGAGCTTGAGATATACGATTTATATTAGATCATATACAGTTAGAATTAAATTTTAGCTTATCATTTAATATATTATTTGGGTTGTTTTTAGTGTGTTTATAGATCTCAAACTGCCTATATTACATCCATAATTTTTACTTTCTGTGTTTTATGCAGTATTTCCATATAGTCTTCTATGTTTTTGTATGTATGGTTGTTATCAATCAGGTGTTCGGCAAATGCGGATGTGGGTGTGTTGGGGTTCCTTTTGGGTAGATGTTCCTTAAATCTTGTTTTAAATGTCCTTCCAGTTTGTCCTATGTAGTATTGTGAACATTCGATACAGTTTGATTTGTATACCTCTCTATTACTGTATTTATCATGATTCCCATCCTTTTGATTTATTAATTGACCTAAACTGTTGTCTGTCCTGTAAGAAATGTTGTATCCCTATTTCTTAAAGGTATTGCTGGTTTGTTTATTAAGCAATGGAGAGAATCGCATTGCGATATATTTGTTTTTATTTTTTATGTCAGGTTTTAGTAATGTTTTGTTTTTTTCCCGTCTGTTTATACTAAATACATTTGTCAACAATGGATGAGTCATAGCAATTGGATTGGGCTATGTATTTTATTGTATTGATTTCTTTTAATAAATCATGTGGTTCCATAGGAGTTTTCAGCGCTCTGTGGATATAACTGTTATATGCTGCCATTTTATGCGATTGTGGGTGGTTGGATGAAGCATGTATAGTGTGATCAGTTTGCGTGGGTTTGCGGTATATCTTAAATTGATGTTTGTTATCAGTTTTTGAAATTGTAAGGTCCAGGTATTTAATACTGTTATTGGTCTGTGTAACGGCGAAACATGTCGCACAAAAAATAAGGATTGTTTGACAAACAAGGTATTTATAACCATTTATATATATGTTGCTTGGTTTAGTAAATTATAATAATTGTGAAATTTTACTATTTGGTTATTTCGATCCCTATTATATAGTTTCCGGAAGTACCAACTGCTTTTAGGCTACCTTAAATTGTAGTGTGTTTTAGTATGTACAAAATATTATTATATGCCTAAATGCATAATAAAATATCGAATCCAATTACGATGAAACCATTTTTTTTAACCAGCTCTCCATGGTGTATAAGGTTATATAAAGTATGTAAGCCCATACGAAAAATTAAATATTATACAATCATAAATATTATATTATTTCTCAAAGATTTTTTTTTTGTGTGTGGCAAAACACCATATCGTCCTTAATTCTTTATCAAAATTTATGATTCAAACATAATTTTAAAGCTTATATTCCATGCTATTGACGAAAAACATACAAACATCTTAAAATCAATGATTTTGTTAAACAAATTTATTAAAAAAAACTTCATATCAAAGTTCGTATGATTTCTAATGAAAAGAGCCATCTATAAACATTCTCTTTAACGATCATGCCAGCTGTTAGGTAGATTGTTTACATTCTATATGCAAGTGTAATATATCTCGCAAATAAATCAGATTAAATCAACGTCAAGCGATATAATTCGTTATAAACCAACGTTAATAAATAAACGTAATTAACTGAATAATTAAATCAACGTATTCATTAAGGTAAGTATTCCTAACTTGCGAAATATTAGCATGGGTCAACTAGTTTATTTTAATTATAAAGTAGGAAATCAAATTATATTGAGAGAGCTATGAAACTGTAATTCCAATCATCAGTCTAAATTTTACAGTTTGATGAAGCAGAGAATATGAAGTTAGGCTAGGTTGATAGATTGACCAGAGGTTGCTGTCAGAAAACCCGACCGAAATCAATCACTTTAGACATTTATCTCATGTTGGGTACACTATCTGCCATCAGTATTCTTCACTGAAAAGCTTAGCAGGGATGGCAGGATGTACAGTCAGTGTCAATTATAAAACGTTGTTTGATTTTTTACAAACAGAATTTTCCCGGCTTACCTTCCAAAATGTTCTGTGTATACTTCCAATGCCAGAATAAAAAAGCTCAACTGGAGGTTCCATTCTCAGCAAACCACCTCCCCATTCAGCCGTAATGTTTAACAAATCGTTTACGTGTCCACCTTTCGATTATAGAAATCGCTTTCGAAAGCAATACGTTAGTTGACATGTCGAGTTTCTAAAATGTCTTAGTACTTTATTGGAAATACTGAAGGGGGTGTAGAGGGATATTTGAATGCTTAGGGGTATGTTATATGTACCAATTCGTACATGTATTAGCAAAAGTCGTTAGTACTAAAGCCATTAAATTATTTGCACTTGCGTTTCCTTTTCTCTTGTTTTCTCGTAATGTTTAAAAAAATATAAATATATACAAATATTTAGTAGTAATGAGTTAGACGTTACAGAGAATAGTCCTAATATCGTCTAAATATAAGTCAAATATTAATTTAGTCTAATTCTTTTTACCTGTACTCATTTACTCATTGTCAGGGATTAGTTGTTATGCTTTTTTAGTCTACTTACTTCTAGTATGTATGCTTCCAGTATCACCTTAAGCCGGAAAAAATATAAAAAGTTAACATAAATTGTCCGTAGGTTTATTTCTAAACATTTTTTTCTAATTAATACTTATTTGTTTGAATTTCGGAGATAGAAGTCAGAACAATAAATTATGTTCTAGCATTTTTTCTTTGTTTCAACACTTAAAAAAAACAAAGAAGAATGTGACAAGTGAAATCCATGCATATAATCGTAATGATGTATTTAATTCTGTCTCGCGAATGTTCCAATCACTTTGGAAACTTCCCGGCTTGGCTCAGCAGGTTCTATTTAGATTGCTTACACACAAATACCGGGTTAGTTCTCCCTGCTTTCTATCTACTCATCATAGGCTCTACATTATGTTTTTATTGCACATATTTGCAGATTTTTTATTTCTGTTGCACTCAAATTTTTTTGGATGGTTTTTCTTTATGAAAATAGCAGATATATACACAATTTTAGTCATACTACTTTTGAAGATGGATAAAATAATAATACATTTTTAGCATCATTTTAAGACAAATTTTAAATACACAATTAGAGAAATTGGTTTTGATATCCATGACACTTTAAAGTTCATACAAATCACAGTTTATAGAATATTTTCTTTTGACTACCCAACTTTTACCTTTCATTTATATCATAAAATATTTGTTTGATGTCTGATAAAATTTTTGAATTAATTTTTAAAGAAATTTGACTGTGAAAGATGGATAAACGAGTTATCCTATAAAAGTTATGATTTTTCTTAAAATTTACGAAATCCAGAACGGTTTGCGATTGTTCATCATGCTGAAACTTTTCATATAAATATGGTTACCACTTCTGCTTCTGTTTTTAGGTAAACTTCTATCTAAAAAGTCACTTTATTTGATCATTTTCCTTGTAGTTAGTATTTGTTGTATAATCGGTATTAATTATGAATGACAGTTAGTGAGTTCACAATTTTAGTTTTTAATTCGTTCCTCTTGTATGAAGCATTATTTTAAGTTTCCTTTTCAAATACTGTCTTGTAGCCTATATAACACTGTCTTGTAGCCTATTTAAAACTGTTTTGTAGCCTATATAAAACTGTCTTGTAGCCTATATAAAACAGTCTTGTACCATATATAAAACTGTCTTGTAGACAATATAAAACTGTCTTGTAGCCTATATAAAACTGTCTTGTTGCCTA
>JAGFPH010011176.1:23276-33865 GCA_018207615.1 Philaenus spumarius
TATAAGCTTTCATGTAAAATTGTTTTTTAATAAATTTGTAACAAAACCTAACATGTTAAGAAATTTGTATATAATTTGTCAAAAGGGGGGTTTGGGGGGGGGGTGGGGGGATCATAAGCTTTAATATTATGTTCGAATCATTAATTGTTATGAAGAATTAAGGAAGATATGGCGTTGCCACAAAAAACACCCTTGATAAATAATATACAGGATGATACAAAACTATGCGGTAATCTCTCGGAAGCTCATTCTATAGCTAAAGATAAGAAAAAAGTTCATATAAACATAGATTAAAAAATGCTTCGTTTTCCAGATATCGGCCATTTTGTTTTTTGTACAAAATAATTCATGTCTAGATAAATGTTCGTCTGATTGAGTTCAAACTTGGCATGCAGTAACCTAACAATGATATATCTCAAGAAAAATAAGAGATTAAATCCAATCATGCGTTTCAAAATGGCGGCTGTTTGACAATTTCAAACCTAAATTACTAAAAAAACTGTACATTTTCACAAACAAAAATCAAGACACCTTTTTGTAGCCCTTTTGATTCCCTATTGGATGGTCAAAATAATGGGATGAAGGATAACAGCTAAGTTAAAGATAATGACAGCATATATACGTACAATGTTGTGTTGGTATGGGATATTGTGTTGCACATAACTTAACTATTATCCTTCATCCGATTATTTTGGCTGTGTGACCGTGCGATAGGGAATCAAAAGGGCTTCAAAAAGGGTATCTTAAAATGTTGAATTATTATGTACGGTTTTTGAGTAATTTAGGTTTGAAATTTTAGTTTAAACTTCATGCCAAGTTTTAACTCAATCAGTCAAACATTTCTCTAGATATGAATTATTTTTTATAAAAAACAAAATGGCGGATATCTGGAAAACATAGGGTTTCGGACCTATGTTTGTATGAACTTTTTTCTTATTTTTAGCTACAGAATTAGATTCCGACAGATTGCCACATAGTTCTGAATCACATATGAAAGCTTATAGTTTTAACAAACATGCAGTTTCGGTTAGGATATAAAATTTAATATTTCAGAGAACCACGTTATACTTTACCTGGTGACCAAACAATTCCAATAGTCGATTTATAAAGCGTCTTGAGAAATAATGACAAAACAAAAGGAATAACAATCAGTATGACCTCTCGAAGTTCAGAAGTGCTGAATCCAGGAAATCCATAGTACACAACATGCTGACAGTTAACTGTTCAAATGTCGAATCTGTTTCATCAACAGGTTACAAATGTCACGATTACTGCTTAAATATTTTAGTACTGTTATTTGAAACCTTCTATATTGATCTGTCTACTAAGTTTAATGAAATATTACCAACAATGATATTTCACATCGTATGCCATGATATCTGCAACTTGTTTTAGAAAAACTGTTAAAACAAGCTGTCGATCCGTCCTGACAGAAGGAACGGCATCAATCCTTTCACTGGCCAACATAAAAAGAAAGCTTCTGAAACATGCTTCCAAAAATATTGAGCAACGTCGCACTCAAACAATGCTCAATTATTATTTTTTTGTTTTATTAATCTTATTTCATAGATCTTGTAGTTCTAAAAGGTTATCAGACATAATTAAATAGGAATTATTTTTATGATATACAATGGAAAAATCTATGTGTCAGAACAGTCCATTACTCCTGTAATGGAATAATATAACTGAATATGTCAATAAAATTACTATGTTGACTGTAAGAGTGCATAGATGTTAGAGGTGGTGTTATCTACATAAAATGTACATAAAAAAGTATGTCACTATGTCATGTTTTTCTTTTATTTATTTATTCTAAGTACCATAAATGAAATATTTCTAGCCTTTTGTGTACAGTTTTATGAATATATGGGCCAACCTTAATATGACAGGAATGGAGGATATTCTATGATCGATAGTGTTATTCATCTTTAATTAAAATAAAATGTACATAGTTATGTTCAATCATAATCAAAATACATTCATTACTAACATTATCGTCACAGGTTTGTGATTAAAATATTATTGATAAATTTAAAGATTTATACTAACATGTTAGGTGAGAAAATAGTTAAGTAGTTCTATTAATTACAAAAATGTAAAAAAACGTACTTTAAAATAAAACTATAAACCTGCTTTGATTAGGGTGAAAATTAAACAGTTAACTGAGGTAAACTAACTACATTGAAGAACTGTTTTTATTCAGCATAGAATAAAACTTACGATATTGTGTTTTGGCTAAGCAGGAGTAAATATAAACATTAAAAAACAATATGCTTAAAAAGCAATGCTGAAATGTAATTTGAGATCGAAGGACAATGAAGGTTCTTAGTGTCTTGGATAAATAATTCTACATCTATTGAATATATTTATAATATTATTTAAATAAATGTTGCCCACTATGAATAGCATGCTATTTTTAATTGCCACATTGTCACTATACTTGCAAAAATATTTATTTTAAAATGCCAATATTTAACAGAACATATATGCCACTAAAAACACTAAAACAATCAGAGGATGGCTCTTTGTTAATTTTACACTAAAAGCTACATCGTAGTTTGTTTGCTTCCGGACGGATACTGATTTAGCATCCTGCACCTTAAAGCCGACTGTGATCAGCGAAACAGCTGTAGTGTGCTTTTCACGATAGTAAGAATTGCTCTGACTACTAAATAAGGTAATATCTATCTATATATATATATATATACATATCAGCAATTCAAAAGCGAAGGATTATATAAAATCGATTTCGTTTTATAAGAACAAAATATCTATTTTTAAATCAAATTATTTTTAACTATTAAACTTAAATAGGCTCAAGAGTTTAAACTTATGAAGTTATTAAAAATAAAATACAATAGCAAACATTCATAATGTGTTAACTTTAGAACTCTGATTGTTTTATTATTATTATATTTTTTTTTAGAAAATTGGTTATTTTGTAGTTACGGATTAGGTTTGTTGTTTTTATTCTATATTCTTGCTTTTGTTTTATGTACAACACGACTGCGACATTAAACTAACTAAAATGAAAATAATGAATTGAATATACTTATATTTAACTATTTATAATAATACAACCACAAAGAAAAAATATATAATACTAGCTGGCCCGACCCGGCTTTGCACGGATAGACAAATCAACCTGATACTAATAATTAGCCCAAGTGTTTTTGTTCATTGTAAAAAAAAAAGTTCATTGTAGGCCTAACCTAAAATTATATTCAGTTTTTGATCCAAATCAGTTGTTGATCAAAATCAGCTGTTTTAAGCTTTTCATAAGAACAGCTGTTTTTTGTGCCCCTGATAAAATCAAAAGAAATCTTTCTTCTTCTTCCTTAAGATTGACCTTCCATAAGATTAACATTGAAACTTTGAGGGCCACTGGGGCGTAGCCCCTGATGGAATTTCTAAATAAAAATATGCTCATTTTTTAATCTGGGAACCTAAAAATATCCATGAAAAATTTCAGCTCAATAAATCCAGTAGTTTTTACGTGATTGAGTAACATACATACACACACACATACACACACACACACAGACAGACACCATTAGATTTTTATATAATAGTATAGATTTTACCAAAAACTACTAATTTTTATGAAACTTTCTTTAAAATTGTTTATTGTTTTCTTAATGTGTACCTTGTTACGGAAAAAACTAAATTTCAAACATACTGCATTTTGAGAAATTTTTTATTTAAAACGATTATTTGTTTATGTTTTCCACCTACCGGAATCTACCGACACGTTTTATTAAAATCTTTTAATATCACAGTCATTTATGGCTTAAAAGACCACGATATTTACTGCTATTCAATTTTTATATTTTTAATTTCAAGAAGACTGACAATTTTTCTTTGCTTAAATGTTGACTATAACTTAACCTTAATATTGAAAATAAGATTTATAATATTGTTATTATAAAACACATACTGTTTTATTTGCAAGGCAGAATTCATTATTTTCGTAAAGTGAAGCCTTCAACTTGCGCTTGACTAAGTCTTTTAATAGTGCATCCTTTTATAAGAAAGGTAGTTTGCCAGGACTAGATCTTGCAATATTGAACTCTTCGTTTCTCATATTGCAATTAGAAATTTAATTATACTGGTTTAGTGGCATTTAAATAGCAGAATAGTTTTGTCTATACACCATTAACAAATTGGCTCTAAGTTTAATCTAAGTTCATGTTATATGTACAGACTTTAATAATTTCATATCCGTAATATACATTGTATGCCCTTAATTTATCATAGCAAGGGTAAAACACTTTTTATATAATTTGAGGCGATTATTTCTTTAAATGACAATAACATAGTTTTTCAATATACACTTAACGTAATCAAGATTAACTACAATGGTATGTCATACTTTCAAACGTTAGTTCCACAATACAACTCTGAATCTTTACCGAAACCTATGTAAAAGAGCTTTGAAGGTTTTCAAAACTCCATTTGATATTATATTATGAAACTTTTAGGAAAATAAAGGTTGGGATATTATATATTTTATAATAAGTAAATACAGTGTCTATCATATTCCTACTCACTAGAAGCTGAGATATAGCAATGCAAGTAAAACTTTAGCTAAAAAAATGTACGTAAACTTTATTGAAAGAAACTCTGTTTTACGCAAAAAAAATGTGTGAGGGTAACAACAAAAAAGTCGTATCTTCAATACTTGATATTAAAAATAATATCTAATACTAATGTTAAAAAAGATGTGACGTAGGAATTCTTTTAGGGATTCTATTGCACAACTAAATTAATCTGTACTGGATTTGGAAATCAATCTTTTTTCAAACAAATTATGTCTTAATCCAAACAAACTATTCCACTGTAGTTAAATGTTTTTATTAATATAAAAGTGTAAAAATTATTTATTGGTATTCAGTATGAGTGTATTTTTTTGTTTTTATGATCATAAAAATGTACGTCACTTATGATAAAAAAAAAACTCATATTCAATCTACGTTCTTGAACAGTCCAAACTTTTAAAAAAGTGGTTTATTCTTAATAATTAGTAGTTAGTTATCAAAGTAAGATCTCTAACAAGGTATTCTGGTTCCATATTATCACGTAGTCAACGCAATGATACTACTGAGAAGCTTTCATGTAAAATTTATTTTGAAAGACGTTTATTGCTACCGAGTTTCAATGTCTTCATTACATTTTCTTTATTATTATTTAGTACTAATTTAAAGGCTAAACTTGCAATAATTTAATAGAAACAATTAAATTTTATAAATTATTATATTTTCAACTAAACAAAACCTAAATGACATAAGCGATTTAAAATGATTAATGTTCATCAGAATTTCAAAATAAAGAAGTGATATTTAGAAAATAATAACTATAAATAAATGACCGGACTTATTCATTCCAAATAAATTAAAATGATTAAACTTTTTTTAAATCTGAGACTTCCTTAAGTACCTCATCAAGAGAAGGAAAATGGAAATATAAGCTCAATGAAATTAAGAAACGTGTTACTTAAAATAATTTGACACAACAAGAGTCCAAATCCTTTAAATATCTTTCAGTCAATTTGTAAACTTTATTTTATTCAAATTTATCATTTTATATTTAGTTTCAGTTTCATCATGATTTAGTTAGTTGACTGGATGTTAGATTTGGCCATTGACTTTAGTATCTTAATACTCTCAATAAATTATATTCTGATTCCTAAGTGATCGTTTTTTAGTGTAGCAGTAAACAAAATTTGGTTCAGAAAAAAATACACACTGGTGATAAAAAAACAAGACCTGAGTTATTTAGCCCTTTTTTTCTAATTATTGGTCAAGTAGTACTCATATAAAATTTTTGAAATTAGTATTTTTCTTCAATCGGTATGTGTTTTAATCATATTTAACTCAACTAATAGTAAATTAGAAGAGCAAGTATTCTATTTAAAATTGTCTACTGACGCAAAACGCGAGTTCACCGTAAGAATACAGACTCAGCTAAACAGCTGTTTTATATTCTGTAAGCTTTACTGGAACAGCAGTTATCTGGGTTTTAGCTTTACTGTAATTTGTCTTCGTTATTTCTACGCAGTTTCAGTCTTCGCTCCAATTGACATTGGAACCATCCGGCTTTATGACCCAAGCTGGAAGAAGCTGCATGCATTTATTGTTTGAGAAATGCCCCCAAACCCCAACAATACTTTGCACTAGTTCAGAAAAATATCAATAAAGACTTTATATTTAGTTTTTCAAGTGATTGAATAGTTATAGAAAGTGACTGAGGCAGATTCATGGATACCTTTCACGTCTAAAAGCTCATTTTACTCAAAATGGAAAAAAATTTGTTAGAACTAAACTTGCAAAACTTACAAAAACCATGCGAACTTAATCCTCTTAGTACTAGTAATAAATCAATATTTTAATAATCACAAATTAATTGAAATATAATATCTTATTGCAAATATAACTATTAATGTCTATACATTCTGGTTACATTCTTCAACTCTATAACAGAATGTAAGAAATTTATACAATGTGTTCTTTTATATAAAACAAATACATTTTACAGACAATATAATAATGTATTAAGGTAAATTCGAAGCAAAAACATTTACTTTACTTTACAAAAAGAAATTTTAAGTAAAAACATAATTTATTTGTGAAATTTTATCAAGTGGTTTTTTGTATCATATTAAAGTATAGTTTGATATTTCTAAATAATTATCACCACAGTACAAAAAAAATATATGATTTACTTTTAATCACAATTATGTATGCTGACCTGTGCAATTAACCGAATTATTGGGTACTGAATCACTAATCCATCAAATTAATAGCCAAACATACAGACCATACCAAAAATCAGAACAGTACAAAGCTGTTTATAGGAAGAAATGACACAATTTTAACTGTTATAGAACATATAAATATTAAAACTAGTATTACAATAAAATGAGGTAAAATTATTTAAAATGAGGTAAAATTAATAACATAGATTATTATTTGTCCTCTTACTAAAGACGGCAGTTCTTAAATTTGTTTTTTGGAATAAGTTGTGCATTATCCAAAGACTATTGAACACATTCTATATTTTAAAGATTGCTGTGATGGATACCTTTCATTTTCCATAACTAAAACGAAAGTTAGATTAAATTAAAGTGCACACAATTGTGTTACTAAATCTAGCATTAGCTTAAGTCACAACATGAGAACAGTTGCATGGAGCAAAGTACACCACTATAAGAATTTGGTCACGATTGATCAAGACCAACATAGAGAGCACAAATAATTGTCTCTCAGTCGCCAATTTTTTGCAGTGAAAGGAGGTATGTTCAGCAACACGTTAAATATTTAGTACTGGTATGCTGCTACTTAATTTCTTAATTTGATTAAGTAGGAAGCTTATCCCAAAAAGTATCTACAGTTACCAGCAATACGCTGCAAATTCTTTGCTCTCCAGTCACCTTTTCCTGTAGTTCTCCCGTTTAAAGACCCTGCCCGCACCTCACACGCATAAAGCACAATAAAGTTACCATGCTCATTAGAAAACTACTACTGTTTGCTGTAGGACATTACCAGACTCAGAATTACATTCGCCTTGGATGTCTTGGTGACGGCATACTTAATATGTTTTCTAAGTCATCTTATTGACCATTTCGATCAATAAGTACTTTACTAAATTTCTTTTTCCAACCCGTTTCTCTGAAAAGATAGTTAGCTCAGTGTTTTAATATCCAATCTAAGTCCTTACACGTTCATGTACTCATAAACTCGTCTCATGGCGTCGTCCAACTTCTACTGTAGAACACCCAAGTGCCGACCAACAATAACCACATATATGCCATCCATATATCCTACTTTAAAAGTAAATCCTGACATATCTATTCAATCTTAGTATTAAATGTGTTTATTTAATAAAAATTTTTAAATACAAAGTTAATTTAAACTAATTGAAATAAACAGTGTAACTTTTCCGTGTTGTAATCTATCACGTGTAAGGAGCTTGAACAAACCTACTGAAATGACAAAATATTTGTTGAACGTTGAAATTATCTAAATTTCTTTAAACAGTGAGGAAAGCAAATTTTGTATATACTTTTTTTCAGTAATACAGGTAAATATATATCAACACATTTATCATTGTAGAATCTTATTTTTGATGGGATAACTAATCCTTGTTTGTAAAAATATAAAAAAATGTAGGACGTATACACAATATAATGTATTGTACAAAGGTATACATCGGTAATAAATTTTAAAATATAAATACAATGTGTTTATTTTATTTTTCAAACAATAAAATTATGTTTGGTATATTAACATAAGTTTGATCTTTCGAAAAATATTACCTGAATTATGGCAACAAAACGTATAAATTACTAAACATTTGAGTTCCGTGTTAGTTTTTAGAAAAATACCAATGTTCTTAATATTATAAGTTATTACCTATGTTTGACCCATTTAATGAAAACTGTAAACAATGTATAATTTTGTTTATACAAAAACATTAGCTTTAAAACTATTTGTTAAACTATTCATAAACATTTTCAACTTTAAATAACTCGATCAAGCATCTGAACCGAAGTTTATATGTTAATATATTTTGGACATTGGTCTAATCAAGAAGGCACTGGACAGCTGCCTCTGTTTACGAAATATAATAGTAAAATTTGTTTTCACTTCAGCCTCCAGCTATTGTTCACGTGCTGCATATCGCGTTTGCACCTCTTGCAACTCGGATTGCTGACTTGGATTGTGGACTGCTTCGCTTCGCTCACATCGGATCAGAAGCAACCCCACGGTCAAATTCAACCACGTCGATTTGAACTGGGTACTTTTAGGGCATTTAACTTTTTAACCGAATTTGGGGCAACAAATTCAACAAATTAAAAATACTATATTTATTTACTTTGACAAAACCCAAACAAAGTTTGAGTCTAGTTCGAATAATTTCAAAAATGTCAAAAAATGTGCTTTCAATTGTTGGATGTTTTGGATAACGAACTCGTCAGCGGGACTTGAAAAACCAAGGTATTACCAACTTTCGACTAAATTAAGTCCCACCATAATTGCCATCGTTATGATTCTTCGTTGATAACTGTCGTCGTCAAAGAAAGAAGTTTAAAGTGTTTGAATTTGTATAATATAAAATATATACCAATTTATAAATTATTATAAAAAATGTCCTTTGTGGATTGACCTTAACAAAACAAAATATAGTCATTCGAAAACTCCTCCAACGTATTTGCAAATAAAAACAGCAAATCATGTCCCAAATGTTATAAAATCTTACTTATTTCAAAATAGCCCAAATGAACTGGTCAGGTGGGCTTTATGAAGAAACAAAGTTAGCATAATTTATATAGTGATAGGTGTTTGAATGGTAAAATAGTAAGTCTTTTTCTTTGATTGTGTTTGCTTTTTCCTAATTAAAAATAAACTGTTGGTTGTGACGATTAACTGCCTGATTCTAAATTTTCCAAGTTGGTTGCTTTGCTAATACATGTAAATGTTTTCAAGAAACTTGTTTTTTTTAGTATATTCTTTACCAAAAATGTGTTACGCTTTTTATCCAAATCAGCTGTTTTATTAAAAATATATGTTAGTATTATAATACAATAAATATTTATTCGTTGGTTTTTGTTTGTTTGTTAAGCTATCGTAAAAAAAGCTGTTGGTTTAATTTAAAAGTGCATTTTAAAAATACATTTTTACATAATAGGAATTAAATAAAACAAACAATTCATTTTAGGCTCATATTATTTAAATATTTAAGTTTTAAATAAGTGTTTTTTGTTTTTTTTTTAAGAATTTTGTTTTACTTTTAATACTAGTAAGCCCCCGTGAAAAATCACAAGCAGATTAATTAGTTCACAACAGAAATACATCATTAAAAAAAATATTTAAAAACAATAGACTTTATATAGTTCTGCTGAACTATGTTGACGGGGATTTTTAACTCGGTAAACGTATATAAGAATCATAAGAATTATAAAACTATAGGCCTATTTCTAATGTTTTGTTATTTATACATACATTATTATATAATAAAGATAAACATATTATCTTTCGATTGCTTGCTTTTTATTTCATAGTAATAGATCAAATGATTTAGAAGTTATTAATATTCTAATGAAGAAATTAATAATGGACTACTTTTATATGCTATACTAAGGTGTTTCCGAAGCTAAAGGAAAGATTATCTATTCTTAAGTTCGTATAAATGAACATGTTGATTATAAAAGCTTGTATTCAAGGCAAATCTTATAACGTACTATAGCCTACATTAGTTCTTTAACTTTGTTTTTATCTACTTCACAAGCCTTATTATTGACGGAAGTTGTAAATATAACCCCAAAGTATAATCTAAGCTAGATTTTGTTTAAGTATTACAAATGATGGGTGAAATCAGCTGTTATAATGTATTGTTAATCACGTACGTACGTAATTGTATAAGTATGTACGGACGTACACTCACTTTTATAGGAGTTCATAGTTTATCAAACTTGTTCTGTTCTTGCAACGACCAATCACAACGCTGCTTTGCTCTTGAAGTAAATTGCTCTCTTAATGAGCATCGGCACTCAGCTCAAACATGGCGTCGTATAATTGATTTAATTTAAT
>JAGFPH010011177.1:5857-26032 GCA_018207615.1 Philaenus spumarius
TAATTATGTATAAGTAGTTCTTTAAAGAGTAAAGTCAGAGAGCTGACGACGAATTTAGGGAATGTATTTTGGGCAAGTTGAAATAACAAAAAAATAATATTTTATTCATTGGTGAATCTAAAATCCTGAGTCAGGCAGAACGTTTGCGGTTAAACTGCGCAACCTATGACATTTGCAAAAAAATTAATTAATAAAATATCTTTTAGGCCGCATGAAATTTGTTTAATCTTTAATTTTAGCATCTATTTAACCCAGAAATAAAAATCTCAGATGTGTAATAATTGGTTCATTCAACCCGGCATCTTATACTAACGCAGTAAACACAACAATATTGTATGTACATATGCTGTTAGTAGCTTTAACTTAATTAATATCCTTCATCCGATTGTTTTGACTGTTACACCATCCGATAGGGAATCAAAAGGAATGCAAAAAAGGTATATTGACATTTTTTGTTAAATGTATTGTTTTTGAGTAATTTATGTTTGAAACTTTCAAACAGCCGCCATTTTTAAACGCATGATTGGATATAACCGCTTATTTTTCTTAAGATAGATCATTTTGGCTGTTTACTTATGGGACACCCTGTATAAATGAATACAAAATATGTGTATATTTTGTTATCATAATTTTATGAATATAAGTTTTATTAAAATGTAGTAATTTTAATATTTAAAATTAATTTTAACAAGCATAAAGTTGTAAAAAAGAGAAAATTTTTTTGTCAAATTATTAATATTACTATTCCATTTAAATATGGATATCACTTTGACCTGCCTTAAATAATTGTAACATTTATCTAAAATGGTTAATAACGATTAATTTAAATCGTCCCTGTTCTTTCAGAGCAGTTTTAACTGTCCTTAGAAAATGTTTGAAATTACATGCACTGAGTTCCTCTGATAATCTGACGTTTTTTGTGATCCGACCATACTCTCAGTCCCGTTGGTGGCAGAGTTCTACTGTATCTACTTTGAAGTAATAATTACAGTTATGCCTGTTTGCAAGTCCATTGTGGTAAAAAGTGGATTCATCAAACAACTCTATACGCTTTGGCCTATACCATTTTTGATCATTTGTATGAACAGAACTAAACTCGTCTAACCGTTTGTGCACAAAATTCCAATTAAATCGGAATACTGTAGTATTGAATTACAGTTGAACTTGGTTAGAGCGTCAACGAAGGGACCGAACAAATTTTGACGCTACGTCCGAGTGACTTTATCAAGATGTACCAACAGGAAATCGTATTTTTGTTACCTTGGGTGAAAGGACAAACAACTATACAGTATTACTATTATTGGCAACATTATTCATGACGTTTATTCAAAAGAAAAAGTATACTGTACTTTTCTTTTAATATACAGTAGGGTCCCGATAATTGGAGCTGAGGTCACCTACAATTAGAAATTAGGTAACATTGGTTAATGTGTAAAGTTTTAACTCACGTACGGCCAATCCACACCATGACACCATGTTTCACGGCGCAAACGCAACCATCTAGACAATAGCGAGACATTTGCATATATTTGCATAATCGCAAATTATAACCCACTTAAAATTATCCAATCGTAATAAAACTGGCACCATTGGAAAGGAAATGAATTAAACTTTAATTTTTGTATTTACAACTTTTTCGTAAAACGTATATTTACATACGTAATCATCGTTTTAAAATGTGCACATCGGCCTACAGCTCTTTCCACGCGAGAATCTGCGCACAATTGAACTGTTATTTCTCACTCTTGCAACGTTTCCCACCATCTACAATAATGTTTCTTTGGCATTTCTAACATACCGTTGGATTGGTTGGGATTTCATCTTTCTGTTGGTGTCTTCCAATCAGATTTCACAGTACATTAACTGTTTCAAACAAGATTTACTGTAAACCCTTGCGATTGGACAGTCTCTCAACCGATAAACACGCCTTTTGTCAACGATTATTTAGTAGGCAACGCCCAATGATTTGACAGATTGCTTTATACGATTTTGTAGACTAAAGTCTGTAGTATCTAATGGTAGTAAGTAAACTGGATAAAACCGGTTTTGTGATTGTCTAAACAGCAGTGACAAGTTACGTTGTTGTGAGATCGCCTTGGGCGTTCGTTCCCACGCTATTCAAGTGGGCCGACCTACAGCACGTGTTAGCTCGGGAGTTTTTATTCCACTAATGTATTTTTGTTATTCAAACGAATGTAACTCAAACACTTTTGTGAACTAAGGAAAGACAAGTACACCGTTCTTTTCTTTGATTTATCCTCTACCACTTTCTTATAATAATATTTCATTTTTTGTCAAAGCATATACGTAAAGCACGTTACAATCTAGGCCTAGATAAATACCAGTTGTGTACTTGAAACATAAAAACGGTTTTTTTCAAAATAAAAAATTTGAAATTGATAAATGTTTTTATACAGTTCTATTTAGAACTAAATTACGAAACTTTTTTACGCTTACGAAAAAAATACAAAAAATGTTTACTAATTGTTATGTAGGCCTAAAGTTGAACTTTTTCCTTTCGTTACTGAACATTTTTTGTTTCTTGATCTAATAACTTTTACAATTTCAAAATAAACTTATTTTTAGTATCATATTTGAATTCTTTGAAGTTTCTTCTACAAAAAAGCTATTGAACACATTTGGATTGGGGTTCATTTACTATTTTTGGCGAATTTTTAAAGATATGCTTGCAAAACGCTAAAAACGGGCTGGCCAATTTTAGCTTTAACCGTGGCCGTTGTTGGGTTAATGAGTAAATTCATGTAATGTGTATTAACCCTACGTTGGTCGAGGCCGTTTTTTTACCTATTATGCGTGATAGGTAATTCATTCGTATCACTGACACAAAATTTGTTGTATATAATCTTTATTTTGAATAGAAAAATATTTTACAAGTGGGTAGTATTACTTGAAAAAATATAAAAACTTAATAACTTTTGATTTTGAACGAATTTTTGTAAGTAAATAATGAAAAAGTGAAAAATAAAGTTAATTAAAGATTATGTATTAAACATTAGTAAGATAAGATGAATTAAGATTACTTAAGATATTTACATTAGATGAAGGGAAAGTATAGTTTTTATTCTAGTCCGAGTCTGATCCATTATCAACACTCTTTGTTTTACAATGCACGCAAAGTGTGGCTGTGTGTTCCCCACAAATCGGCACTACACATGTTGCACATCCAACTGTTGTCAGTCTGTTTTTCTTCTTAGGGCAGAAGCCGCACTTTACCCGTTCTTTATTTCGAACTGGTTGTGGTTTCGATTTGTCAGCATCCATTCCAAGTTGTTTCAGTATTCTCAACCGGAGATCATTTTGCACGCCATGACTTGAAGCTCTCTGGGCCGTATGTGTTGTGAAGAGTTCATATGCCAAGGTTTTGAGAATCCTTCTTCTTGTCAACTGTTCACCAGTGTTGCCATTTAGCACAATTTGAGCATTGATTGCCCCTATGTCAAGTAGAGAGAAAAAGATCCGAAGAAGCCACCGAAATATCAACCAAATCGACTCCTCCCTTTGTGCTGTTGTAAAAAGTCACAATTTTAGGTTTCATCAGGTCTCCAGTGCCCTCATCAATTTCATCAGAGTCATGCATACTCGAGATTAATATCACATTACGGTATTTTTTTGGAACATAAGATATTAACATGGATTGTTCACCGAACGCAAAGAGACTACTGTTGACTGGTCTATGCCTTGTACTTACTATTTCCTGGGGCAACTCCCGTTTGTTTTTTTTTTTTCAATGTAGCTACCACTGTCAATTTGCTTTGAGTAACTAATTCATTTACGACAGGTACGGATGCAAACCAATTATCCATGGTTACGTTACGTCCAGAACCATGAATTGGTGCAGTTAATCTTTTCACAACTGCATGAGGTCTATTGTCGAGTGAAAATGGTCCTTCCGGCTGGGTACCACAGTATAATTCTAAATTAGATGTATACATCATCTTAGCATCAACTAAAGCGAACATTTTCATTCCATATTTTGCTGGCTTCTTTGGCAAATATTGCCTGAATGAGCACCTTCCTCTAAATGACTCGAGCATTTCATCCAATGTCACATACTCACTTACACTGTAATTCTTCAAGCAACGGTCCACAAAACCATCAAAAACATTCCTTATGGGAGCCAGCTTATCCAAAGCTTTTCTCGTTCTTCTTGTGGCCTCGTCGTCAAAACGAAGTGCACGTAGTAATAAATAAAAACGCCTGTAGTTCATCACCATACGAAATATTTCAGGAGAAGTTCCGTCGGTAGCCCACAAGTCCAATAAGTTGACGTGTGAAGATCTTAACACTCCTGCCATGTAGAGTAGACCAATAAGAGCCTTAATTTCTTCAGTATATGTATCTATAACATCAGATTCTCGGTTATAATTTTGCCTAATTTTCCGTTCGTGTGTTTAGTTATTTCTTCAATAACTACATCCGGGAAAAAAAGACTCCAGGCTTCTCTTATTGTTTGAGCATTTTTAGCTTCTCCCTTTACACCTGGAAGATGAACAACAATATTTCTTGCCAACCTTCGTCTACATTGAGAGGGCGCATGCTTGTTCCATAGCGTAACATTGTCCTTGCCTTTGTATGTTGGCCCGATATTGAAAGTATTTCCTGCCTCTTCTTCTTCACCTGACTGTTCACTGCCAGATTCATGGACACTATTATTTACAACTTCCTCCTCATGCACAGAAGACAAATAATCGGTGGCAATCGTGTCCTCACCCTCAGACTCATCCAGCAGCCACTGCACTATTTGTTGATTGTTATCCATAATAATTAATACATAAACAAACTATATGCACTTAAAAATAAACTTAAAATCCCAAAATACAACCTAAACAAAAGCCGACTTTAGTAAAATAAATTGTAACGCGAGTGGTCGACGGGTGAGCGCGGCGCTCACTCTCGTGTAGTTGTGAAACGTTCGGTGTCAAGGACGCGACTGGAAATAAGATGGAAGCTCGACCGGCAACCCCTCACCTCTTCACATTCCAACTGACAGCTATTAGAAGTTTCAGACCGGAAATGCTAACCATAGCTGATTTAAAGCAAAATAAAATTAAAAGTGAGCACCATGCTCACCTGTCGACCAACGTAGGGTTAAAAAACTGTATTAAAAACACTAAAATTACAGTTCGTATTAAAACATTAACTTACTGTATTAAAAAACACGCAACAATTTTAAAGTGTCAACATTACTGTGGGGGGGGGTACAACTACGTTAATGTCTCGCCAGGCTATACGATTGAGTCTCACCGCGCTTTCCTATTTTCCGAACACTTTCCCAGCAAAGTCATGGGTTTAGTTACACACAGCAAACAACTGTCAGCGCGTACCGTGTGAATCGTTTCTCCTTAGGAGGGGTGGAATAGTTAGCAGTGTTGCTTGTAGTGGAACCCCCCCCCCCCTCTACCAACTTTAGGACCTGCTGAAGGTTTTATGTGTGAAATAAACGGTATCAGTTAACTGACACAAACTTTCTCCCAACTTACTGTAGTCAAAATAATATTTTTTTTATCATTTTATTTACTAATTTTTAGAACAAAACAAAAAAATAATATTCTACCTACGTCAATCGTATAAAAAAATTATTGTCCCAGGCGGGATTCGATCGCGCGACCTTTGAATTACTGGCCGTGCTCGCTACCGTGGTGCTACCCCGTGCGGCCGCTGCCGCGATGCTAGATTGACAAAACAAACTTGTTTATTTTTAAACATTTCCCCATAATTATGAAACGCCGAAGTTTTGATAAAAGCGGGTGGTGTCATTTTGTTTGGCATCTTAAGCACTATAAATACTGAAAATTTAATCAAAATCGTTAGAGCCGTTTTTGAGAAATTTGAATTTTTGTCGTTTTTTATAGGTTTTTAGGGGTAAATTACCCTTAAAAATTTAAAATTCCAAAAAATGAAAAAAACTCCTGGAGATATTAGGGTTTAGTACCTACATACCAAATTTCATGAAAATCGGACCAATAGTGTCCTCTCTGGTCGTGTATACATACCGGTACAGACAGACTGACAGACAGACACCACTCTAAAAACACTTTTTTGGGTTCAGGGAGCACCAAAACAAAAAAATCCACTAAAAATATTTTTGGGTTAAGGGAGCACCAACACAGATAATTGCACTAAACAATTTTTTGGGGTTCTGGGAGCACCAAAACAGATAATTCAACTGAAAATTCAAATTCGATCATTTTTACGAAAACAATACTTTCTCCATATACTACATATAGGGTGGAGAAAGTAAAAAAATAAGTAGATTGTTTATTTTGCGGTTTGATTCTGAGGAGAAAGAAAATATGTGGCTTGAAATCAAAGGAAAGGCGGAATTCTTACATTTTTCAAGTTCTGAGATAACTGAACTCAAAGTTTGTCATTGATATTTTGTAGATTTATACGTCATAACCGAGTGGTTAAAATATTTATAAAACAGGAGTTTATAATAATGTAAATGATAACTATTTGACCGGACCTAAAAAAAATTAGGCTATGTCCGAGTTGATGCATTAGCTGAGGCTGTTAAAACCAAGTTCAACTGTACTCTTTTATCAACTACTAGCTGACCCGTACGGCGTTGCCCGTGGTGGTTGGTATTTTCAGTCTTTTTAACGTAATTGTAATCTTTTTAAGTGTTCAGTCAGTGAGTGGTATTTGGCTTTTATATATCTTAAATAATTAGCCCAATAATTGGTGTTTTAGTTCATTGTAGGCCTAACCTAAAATTATATTCAGTTTTTGATCCAAATCAGTTGTTGATCAAAATCAGCTGTTTTAAGCTTTTCATACGAACAGCTGTTTTTTGTGTCCCTGATAAAATCAAAAGAAATCTTTCTTCTTCCTTAAGATTGACCTTCCATAAGATTAACATTGAAACTTTGAGGGCCACTGGGGGGTAGCCCTAATGTCCTAGGACTTCGGTATATGGCCTAAAACTTTCCCAGGGTTAACCTGTGCTACTATGCAAAATTTCAAAGCAATTGGATGGACGGTTTGGTAACGCATAAAGGACAAACATACAGACAAACGTACAAACAGACATACATTGAATTTTATATATATAGATTACTTGTTTTATAATATAATCTAACAACGTTGTTCTGCCAAATTAAATAAAGATTTGTAGGTTAAACAATCTAATCTAGGCGCATGGTTGGGCAGACATGGGGGTTGAGGCCTAAGCTGATGCATTGGCTCTACACCTCCGTGGTGAGACCGGCCATGACGTATGGCGCTATTGTATGGTGGACAAGAACAGAGGTCCAGGGCGTGGTGGCGAACCTGGCAAGGGTGCAGCGGCTTGCCTGTCTTGCCATCACGGGAGCGCTAAGAAGTGCTCCAAGTGCTGCCCTGGACTGCTGTCTGGACATTCTCCCCCTGGATCTATTTATTAGGGCAGCGGCTAGGAAGAGTGCTTATCGCCTCCAATGCGAGGAACTCTGGATACAAGGCCCAAGGGACTTGGGACACGCCAGGATAACCACATTGGTTGCCAGAGATCTGATGCTGGATATGATCTCGGACCATATGAAAACTAGATACTCTTTCTCAAAACCATTCCGGGTGGTAATACCAGACCGAGAGGAATGGTCAGAGGGAAGGAGACCCCTCCCTGAGCATGAGCTGGAATGGTACACAGACGGCTCAAAGACTAAAGGGAGTACAGGTGCGGGGATCTGTGGTGGACACCCCTGGCAGGAATGTGTGCTGCCAATGGGGGAAAATCCAACAGTGTTCCAAACAGAAATCACAGCTTTATTGGAATGTGCCAGGGAAAACCTAAGACTCGGACACATGAATAGAGAAATCTGTATATACACAGACAGCCAGGCTGCATTAAAATCCCTGAGCTCAAATGAGATCAGGTCAAAATTAGTCTGGGAATGCGCCGAATCCATCAAACAGCTTGCGGGCATCAACGAGGTTACACTCTGTTGGGTCCCAGGACACGCTGAAGTAGATGGGAACGAACGTGCAGATAGGCTGGCAAACAGGGCATCAGCTTCTGACTTCACAGGACTGCAACCCTTCTGTGGCATATCCAAGACGACAGCCATGCAAGTGGTTGCCGACTGGGCAAGGATGGAACATAGTAGGAGGTGGAAGAACACTCAAGGCTTAAAGATGAGTAAGCTTTCACTTCTTGATCCATCAAGACAAATTGCATCGAACATCCTGTCATTAAGTAGGTGCAAGGCAAAAGAGGTGATTGCCCTAATCACAGGGCACGGCGACTTCAGGAAACATATGAAAAATATGGGTATCTTTACCGGAGATCCTAAATGCAGGAAATGTGGCCTGCAGGAGGAGACTGCGGAACACCTTATCTATGAGTGTGAGAGGCTTGAGCGGGTGAGTCATAGAACCTTTGGCAGGCTGAACAAAGGACAAACAATACCTCAGGATGACCTTGTCAGCAAGATCCTTAAGTTCAACAGGCTTATGGATCTCGACAAGGGTAACTAAGGGTTCAACATCCTTAAGTGGGAGCGCAATAAGCCCAAGAGGCTGACGTGCTTAAGGTTTCGGACCGCCCACAGAAGAAGAAGAAGAACGCATAAGGACAAACAGACAAACGTACAAACAGACGGACATACATTGAATTTTATATATATAGATTTAGATTTTAACGATTTGGATTTTTGACATTCAAATTATCAACGTACTGCTGCTTTTTGTAAAAAAATTAACATAACATTTTATGTGGATTTAATTGTGTGTGGTGATTTATTTGTTTCGCATAATCCTTTGGATTTCAGTTGTGTCATTTCGAAAATAACGACAGAAATCTGTTTCTCATAGTTTGTGGAAAATGTTGAAAATAGTTAATTAATTATTTGTTGTAAAGAATATTTATTTGAATCTGAATTGGTTTCAGGCAGACGAGTAACTTTGTATTCAGAGCCTACTAACGATATCGTTAAAGGTTTTACGAAAGCAAAACTTTTGGGAATTTTCGATTCCTACGGGAACGGTGTTGTTTACAACGACTCTGGTGTTATAAGGTGAAAATAAAAACCGTTTATTTGTACTAACAACATCACTTCTCGAACAACATCTGTATTATTTATTTGATTCGTATCGTTTACAGGTTGAATTACGATCAAGCAGAGGGAATTTCGTACGAATCTCGGACCAAGAAGCCGTTCAAATGGCAGTGGAAAGACTACAAAGTGATATGCGAACAAAGAATGCTGACGATGATCAAGTCCATATGCAATGAGGAAACTGCTCTGCTGTCCAAAGTTAAGCCTACTGCTACCAGAGCGTCCTATAAAAGTAGTTACACCGAAGATATAGAAGGGCTACCGTATCCGCAGCCCCCTTTGGTTAAATTTAAGACCAAAAAGAATCAAAACACGTTCTCTCCGATAATGTTAAAAATTACAAAAGAGATGTCGTTAAAAATACAGGGACAAAATAATATTTTACTGAATTTCGATTCGATGAAAATTTATTTACGGTAAGTAGACTTTGCGTAAGCTTTTTTTTTAAATCTAAAAATGGTTCGTTAAAATTTTATTACAGTAATACCCCGGTTAACCGATCTCGAGTGAACCGGGTTATGCGAAACGCCTCCGAAAATCGGAAATACAAAAATAATAGCCCTATTGTATGTACAATATTTTTGTTTTTTTTTTTAACAAAATTAGAACCTTTTTCTACAATTTAAATTTATTATAAATTAAGTAGCAACTTTAAAAAAATGTGCCAATGTCAAACTTTAAATTCAGTTTTCTCAGAACTCGAAAATTGTTAGAAGGTCCCCCCCTTTCCTTTGATGTCGGACCGCCTATTTTCTCCCTCCTCAGAATCAAACCGCGAAATAAACAAACTACTGTACTGTAGTTTCTTTTCGTACATTTATTTAGTGAGTCGATGCCGACTGACGTCCTTCTAATGAAAAGATGGCAGGACGTGGCTGCTCAAAAACGTTTGGAGGGTTGCAAGAAACAACAAAAATTACTGAGTTTTTTGAATGAGTAATTTCAACCGGACTCTCCAGCTCCGGTTCTAGACGTGAAAGGATGCATCCAAATTTTAATTTTAATTTGCAATTAACCGACAAGCCATATAACCATGGTGCACCATTCGTGTTTAATGTGAAGTATAATGTGTATGTGCGTATAAGTGTGTGTGTAATTTAATTTATTTGTATATGAGGACTCGTAAATGACCCAGTGAGGCTCGAAACCGCGGTCGTCAATATATAAGACGTACAAAACGTACAATAGATCACAAATGCAAGGTATGTTATAGTTCTTAAATTTAATATTGTGATCAAGGAGTAGGATACAAAAAGAACTTTATAACTTTGAAAATTCGTACAAATTTATTCGTACGACTTACAGACTTAATCGAGGTGCCACGATGAAGGAAAATAGAACAAGTTTTGATTCATGCGGTATGCTGGTACAGAATCACGGTACCGCAAGCGCTAGTGGCAGTTGCAGGAAACATGGCTGCCTTTACCAGTCACGAGCGAGCTCGCTGTGTGTTTTGGTTTGAAGAGTCGAGTCTGCGACAACCGTGCAACGTTATTTTCGTACAGAGTATGGTAAAGATCGTCCCAGTAGGCCTACTATTTATCTGTGTTTTATTGACACTGGATGTTCGGTAAGACACGACAATGCTTCAGGTCGTCCCCGTACGTCTGATGACGTTGTAGAGAAAGTCAGACAAAGCTTTTTGAATAGACCTACCAAATCAACCCTGCGTGCTTCGCTGGGCATCTCACGCATGACTGTTTGGCGTGTGTTCAGAAAACAGTTGCATCTTAAACCATACAATTTACACATGGTGCATAAAATACACCGATAGGATTGCTCTAAGGACTTTTGTTTGGAAATGCTACGTCGGTAGGATGAAGATTTCATTGGAAAGATTATTTTTAGTGATGAAACGACTTTTATCTTGAGTGGTAAAGTTAATAAACACAATTAATTGTAGGTTTTGGGGCAGTGAAAACCCACGAAAATTGATCATGTGTTGTGCAATCAACAAGAGCAAAAATTACGGCCTTTTCTTTTTTCAAGAGAAAACTATCACCGGTATAATTTACTTAGATATGTTGGAAAACTTTTTAATGCCACGGATTGACGAGGATGACCAAGAATGCAGCGAACATTTTATGCCAGATGTTGCATCCTCCGAAGTCCGGAATTTCTAAATGTCTGCTTTCCAGGTAAATGGAAGGGCCGAGGTGCATGGCTCCACATTCACTGGACCCGACACTTCTTGATTTCGTCTTTTGGGGGTTCATCAAGGATACCGTTTTTGTTCCACCCTTACCGGCTTCTCTACAAGAGCTCAGAGCTAGGATCTACCTCGCAATTGAACAAGTCACATCTGACATGTTGCAGAGGGTTTGGTAAGACATCACCTTCAGGTGGGATATGTGCCGCATCACCAATGGAAGCCACATTGAACCTTGCTTGGGTGCAAATAAATTCTATTAATATATTAGTAGCAATTCAGCGCCTTCGTGAGTAGATCAATTTCCCAAATAGTTTTTTGAAGCCCTAAAAAATATAAACTTAATTTTGCAAATTCGCTCAACTCATGTCAGCGGTTCAGCTGCGTGGTCAATTATTTGTGTTTGAGTGTTTTGTTAGTAAGTAATAAATTTTTGCCTCGTAGATTTCAAAACAGAC
This sequence comes from Philaenus spumarius, assembly GCA_018207615.1. NCBI lineage: Eukaryota > Metazoa > Arthropoda > Insecta > Hemiptera > Aphrophoridae > Philaenus > Philaenus spumarius. The sequence goes on from JAGFPH010011177.1 coordinate 17,524, forward strand.
TGAGCACAAGTTTGCCAAAACAGTTTGCTACAAGCTCTTGCTCTGTATCCTTCTGAATGATAGCATATGCACAGCTGTTAATTGGAAAAAGTTTTGAAGATTTTTCTGTTATAAAAATTCAGTATCTTAAAATTATTAATAAAGCAACAGAATCAAACTTCATTTTATTTTTTGTCACCTAATCCCACTAATCCGACTTAAAAGTTTTAGTTTATTAAGTATTACGAAGTTTGTCCAGGACTTTACTTTATTATATTTGCTATATTAAGTGGTCTCTTAATATTTAATTGCATGTCTGAGTTCAATCACAACAAGCCATCAATAATTCGACCACCCAGCAGAACCGCTGACATAAGTTGAGCGAATTCCCAAAATTAAGTTTATAGGCCTTTGTTTTAGGGTTTCAACCAACAATTTGGGAAATAGATCTATTCACGACTGTGCTGAATAGCTGAAAAATGCTTCATACACCATTCCGCAAGATTGGGAATATTTTCAATAGACAATGCAAAATCCACCACATGGCTTTGAACCGGGGTACTTTTATGGTATTTTACATTTTTGATCGATTTTGGGGGAACCAAGCGAGCTATAAGGTTGGGTAAAAAAACAAAATGTGCAGAATAACATCCTATATTTATATTTTTAGAAAAAACTCTAAAAACAATTCATTCTCGTAGGAAAAATCTAGTAAAGTAATCTGGTAAAAAAATGTGCTTCCGGTTGTTGGATATTTTTGTCCCCTAACGACAACCAACATGTGTACCAAATTTGGACCAAATCGGACTTAAAAGCGACCACTAGAGTGCGAACACATATGCGTATATACATATATGAATACACATACATATATGATTTTTAATGAAACCCCAAAACGTGTACTGGGGACCATGGTCGGTGCTCATTTGCTACTCCCGACCTTAGGTCTTACCATAAAGGTCACTGCATAGCTCATTTTTTCTATGGAAATTCGCTAATAATTTATTACCTTGGATTCTCAACAAACATTCCTTGTTCTTACATCATTTGTTACATTAGTAACAATTTAAACTGTTTAAACTCAACATGGCAGCATGTCTATGCCAACTTTTAACTTTATATGTGTCAGTGTACATTTAAGTGTCTTTTATGTATAATACAGGGTGTATCAAAAAGGACTTTACAACTTTGAAAACTCTTATTGATTTACTCATTTAACTTAGAGACATGGTTTTGGTGTCATTTTGTAGCAAAATACATCAAGTTTTTTACCTTACACCTAAAGAGTTACACATTCGGTTCTCTCTTGATCGACGAAACCCTGTTCCCGATAAGAAAACCATGTATTCGTGGGTTTTGAATTTTCGAGAGACTGGTTCTGCGTTGAAACAGAAGCCCCAAGGACAACGACGGACTGCCACAGGCCCAGAAAATGTTGCTGCAGTGAGAGGTTCTGTTCAACAATTTCCTCGACGTTCCGTAAGAAAGCATGCGATGGCCTTGCGATTATCTGAGCCAAGTGTTAGAAGAATCAAAGTCCAAGGTGTGCCAACATCGCCCTCAAACTTTAGAAGCCCTCAAGGACAAGATAACCGAAGAAGTTGAAGCAATCACGCCCGACATCACTTGTTTGTTGAACAACTGTAGAGAACGGCTCAACCAATGCAACAACAATGGAGGCAGCCATTTGTATTGTTTAAAACACTTTAATATTGCATATTCTTGAACAGCATTATGTGTACTCGTTGTTAATGAAAATAAAAATATCATATCTTACTTGGTTTTGTTTTTATTAGCTCCCCAAATAGGGGAATTCTTTCTTCCGCCCCCTGTACATCTAATGCAATAACAAACATAACAAATATCAAGTTATGGAAAACACCTTTACAATCCAACAGGTAATCTTCTTTTTTATGATTTCAGTTTAGATTTAGGTGTGGTTATAGACCCAAATGTGGAGCTACGAATTGATGAACTGGAAGTAGGAAATAAATTTGAAAATGTACCATGTTTCTTTGAAGTCTTACAGGAAAAGACATCTAGTCTTATGAAGATAGCAAATGAACTACACACTTTAAGACACAAAAAGCAAGAACAATTCAAGAGAACGAAAAAATTTAAATAAATTATCATTTCATTAGATAATACCAATGTTTAACAATGAATATTTATTTTAATTAAATGACTAGAGGGTTTTTTTAATACATTATTTTCATTGAAAAACATTGCACCTATCAAACATACATTTTTAGGTGAAAATAATTCGACCACGCACCTGAACCGCTGACGTGAGTTGGTCAAATTTCAAAAAGTAAGTTCATAAGCCTATGTTTTAGGGTTTCAACCATCAATTTGTTAAATAGGTCGACTCACGAAGGTGCCGAATGGCTTCCTGTAAGAAATATATTAGTAGAATTTGTTTGCGCCTAAGCCTCCAGCTTCGACTCACGCGATCCTTCATTAGACTCGCTGTAAAAAACTCGCTTTGTGAGTTTGCACCTCGATCTTTTGGCCTTGGGTTGTGAGCTTTGCTTCGCTCGCAGCATAAAAACTCGCCCGTCAGCCTTGGATGAGAAGATTCCCCAAGGCAAAATCCACCACGGGGCTTTGAACCGGATGCTTTAATGGTATTTTACGTTTTGATCGATTTTGAGAGAACCAAGCGAGCTATAAGGTTGCGTAAAAAAAACAAAACATCCTACATTTTTATTTTCAGAAAAAACTCTACAAAAATTTATTCTCGTAGGAAAAATCTCAAAAAATAGATTCTTCCGTTCAAAAAACGTACTTCCGGTTGTTGGAATTTTTTGTCCCGTGCGAGTGACATAGACAACCAACATGTGTACAAAATTTGGACCAAATCGGACTTAAAATGCGGCCGCTAGAGTGCGAACGCATATATACATATGTATTTATATATGATTTTTAATGACACCCCAAAACGTGTTCTGGGGACCATGATCAGTGCTCATTTGCTACTCCCGACCTTAGGTCTTACTATAAGGGTCACTGCAATAGCTCATTTTTCCTACGAAAATTCGCTAATAAGTAAACAAATAAGCCCAAACAGTTTTTTTTTTTTGCAGAAAATTTTAATACACATATAAAAACAATTTGAAAATTTGTAATAATCGCATATATTATTTCTCAAGACTATTTTTTTGTCGGTACGCCATAACTTCCTTAATACATCATCAAATTACATGAATGAGGCATCATTTTAAAGCTTTCCTTAACCACTACACGGGAAAAATAGACAAACAACTTAAAATTCATGTTTTAATAACAAAAATTGATTTAAAAAACTTTTATATTATACTCTGTATGTTCCTAATGAAAGGCGCCATCTACTAACCATCTGTTTAACTAGCATGACAGCTGTTAGTTAGATTGTTTACACTGTAAGATTGTATAGGGAAACTGTTATTTATAAACCAATGTAAATAAATAAACTTAATTAACTGAATTAAATCAACATGTTAAATCAGGTAAATGTAGGCCTACTCCGAACTTGCGAAATATTCGCACGGGTCAGCTAGTTTTTCTAATTCAGGAAGTATACAGAGAAAAGCTTAAATAACTATCAAAATCACTTTTCATTGTAACTTTGAAAAAGTCATTATTATTATAATTATTAATAATTTGAAAATACAACTGTTTTGTTTTAAAAAAAAGCATAGGCCTACTACATACAGGTAAATTTAACAACTTTACTGTTTTAATTCAAAAAGTATACAGAAAACACTTACCGGTATTAAACTAACAAATAACAAAATTATTTTAATTATTACTTGAGTCTTTAAAAAGTTGTTATTCTAATTTATTTATAGGTTATAACTTGAAAATGATATTTGGAAAAAGTAATTTTAACGGTTCTTTAAAATATTGTAAAATAATTCAACTATTTTTAAGTCAGAACTTTGTCATTTCATCAGTTTCTACCACTATTTTTATACCTTATTCAGTTTGATCACTAAATGGCATCTTCATGAATTCTGCATGGTATCATGAAATTAGTACACAGTGATTTCAGATCGTTATATTTTTCTTTTGGTATTGGCAGTCTCTTTTCATACAAGGGTTTAAGATCATTATAAATAAACAAGTGGCTTGTAGGGCAAATGCCCCTATTTTGCTTCTGAAAAGTGGGCTATTCAACGTCATTCTGTCGAACATTGTTATTGGTTTCACGATCAGCTCTTCTTCTGTCTGCATTGTTCCTGAAGACCACGCCTGCTCTACGTGGCCTTCCCCTTACGTTCATATTAAAACTACTCAATGAATTAAATAATGAAAATAAAACCTATAAAGGCTATTAGCAAAAACCTATACACATAACCTTAAGATATTTGTTTGTTTACAAATCATACTCAGCTGTTTTTCATTGCAATGTATTTCTTTAAAATATTTGTTTAAAAATTATACTCAGCTGCTTTTCATTGCAATGTATTTCTTATGGAGATTTTTGGTACCGTAACTAAGTTCCTCAAAACCCTATAAATGTTGTAAATTGAGAAAAACCAATATTTTCCCCTGCTCCTTCTTGTCAATGCCTTAATTTCAGACATTTCCCAGCTTTGAGACCTTCCAAGCTCCCACAATTTTTCTCTCAAAATTCGGCTTACAAAATTATATTATTATATATAGAGATATACTAGATCTATGTTTTTTCTTGCAGCTTAAATCCACAATTAAACATGAAGATTTTTCATTGAATGAATTATTATTTAGGCCTATGCTTGGTATTATTATCTCTGGGCCTATGTAAACCCAGGTTTCACCATTAACAAATTTCATTTTTTTTAAATCTGCCACATGAAACCATCCACAGCCTATTAGATTATTCTAAAAATATTCATTACTTGTGCCCTAACTAACCAACTTTGTCTTGCTGCATAGATATTAAGTTTAGCCTATACGATTTTTAAAGTAGTGTATGTGAACATATTATTTTATAATAACATTCTCATGCAAATTCGCAGTTTTGGAGTTTACAAACTATTACATTCGCCATATCTTTATAAAAATATTTATATTCAATTAATTTGTAAATTTAGACGTTGGTCCTTTTGGTAAAATAATATTTAGAACATAAGAAAATTGAAAAGTTTGAATATAAAAAAAAATGTCTTATTTGGTCTTTTATAAAAACATAGTTGATACCATTATTCATGATCGATGTTGATACGTAAATTGTAAGAGGTTTGGTAAACTTTATGTAAGTAGAAGACAATCTAACTTTGGTAACTCTGAAAATTGCGGAATTTAAATTTTTGAGTGGAATATACCCTTACGGCAACAAAGAAGGGACTGCTTGCAACGTATTTAATAATATGCTATGTAGCATAAATAATTTATTAAACCACATTTAATTATAAGGCGATAAACCTTTGGTAAATCTTGGGTATAACTTTATGTAACCACAACAGAACTAATGACTATTATCTTTGATTATAGTCTTAAGGTCCATACATATTCTTGGTATTATTATCTCTGGCTCATACAAAATCAAGCTAGCATCTTATTTAGTATCTATCAGCTGTTCTGCCGACAGCATCAAAAACTGAAGCTACTGCTCAGAGTATAGAACTGTAAATAAATAACAAATTAGGCTTTATACTAATGAAATAGTGTAAAGGTGTTATAAATGTGGAATGCTTAAGATAGAATTTCATAAGAAATTATTACTTATTGTTGAGGGACATGTTACACGTTCGGAGCCCTATTGCAAAGTGTTCGTTTTGTGCCCTGAGTTGTATAGTTGGTATGTATAATTTATACTTAGAGTACTTTAATAATATGAATGTTTAAATACTGTTGTGACAGTACATTAATCTACATCACATTAAATAACTTTAATTATCAGGATTGCATTTAGAAAATATTGTTAGGCATTAAAGGTGTCAAAATTACAGTATATGCCCTTTAACCTACAATGCCAACATACACATTTTGTTTAGGAAAGTTAAGGAGTGATCCCAACTTTGGTGTATTATAAACTATTAATGGCTAAAGTTTACATTAGGATATCTGGCCATATTGAATTACAAAAACAAAAAAGTGTCCTGATGTTCTCTAACTTGTCTCCAGCCTCAGTAAATGTTTACCATCATTCAACAGTACAATGTGTTTAGGGGTGTCCTAATGTAAATGTACGCCCTAGATGCATACTGTTATTGATAGCTGTAAGTGGTTTCAGGATTGTATTCAGTAATTTATCAAAAGTTTGTGTAGTTTATTATTTATTTGAAGAGTAAATGGTGAAAATTTAAGTTTAGAATGCCATTTCTTCTAAATTATAGGCCTATATAATTATAAATTAATATAATTACCTATTATATCTGTCTTGTGACTTCGTTCGCTTCTATTCTAAGACGTGTTTCGTTAATTCGCTCCATTGGAGGTCGTTAAATATTTATATTATAAACACATGAACACAACACGTAACATTTAATACGCCGCACATACATACACAGAAATATCAACATATTTTGGTAGGATATCTTATTAATGTGCACATTCGCCTATCACGCGTGAAAACTGAGGATGGGACTACGGACCCGAAACGCGTCTTAAAATAGAAGCGAACGAAGTCACAAGATGTATATAATAGGTAATTATAATTCTTTATTAAAATGACTTGGATATCACAGAATGGATTTCTTCTAACATGGCTGGATTGCAACCTAAAGATGAAGAAAACTTGAATCTAAACTAACATAATATATAACTTGGAGCACTTTGACAAGTGGTACTCCAAAAATTCGCCCCAACTTATTTTCTATATGTTTACAAACTTGAAACATACTATGACTGGAGACAGTAGCGTTAATGTAGGTTCAACCTCTTTTTTAGTTATTAATCCAGCCATGATAAATCAGGTAGTCTACCATACAAATTTTCTTCATGTCCCAGTGTTGCTAAATCCATAAGTTTACAATAATCAATATTAATTTTTACAAATTAAAGTTAAATATAGCCCACAATTCAGGTAATTGTTTACTAATTAGCCTACTTTGTCAGAAAAAAACCTTCCCATTTTGAGATATGTTTCATAATTATGTACTCTAACAATGAATTAACTTAATTCAAATATATTTACTTACTCCTAAACCTGCATTGCTTGCATTACCTTTTATGCAGTAATATTATGTTCAAAGAGTTTTTAAAATGTCAATAGACACAAAGAAGACGTTTAAATGACTGCGATTAATAAAGTAAACGTTGTTTACATTCGAACATTAGGATAATTTTCTACAGCTTTTTTTTTTTGCACACAAATTGGCATTTCTACCACAAATATTGTACCAGGGTGACTTTACTTTAATTTTATCAATTTATTTTTTGAGTGATGGGTTAGGCTCACATCAACATTCTTACCTTTTGGAGTGCAGCCACCTACGTAAGAAGAAATTTACTAAATGAGAAAGTAATTTCTAGATATTCAGTAATTTTATTAACATGTATAATTTTGGGTGGACTACCTTACTTTTACAATGGAGAACAGTATACAGTAGGACCCCTCTTAACCGGTCTGGTCGGGACCGAAACCCTGGCTGGTTACCTGTTTAACCGGTTGATACGAGGTTCCCGTAAAAAATAGATTTTTGTTCTAAAGTAACCTACATATTTCATAAATAAGCAAGCAAATAAGACGTATTTTATTAAATAAAACTCATTTTATTGTATGTACATACATACATAAACAAACACCAACAAATCAAACATTTTAAACTTACATAAACTTTGAACACTGAATTTACATAATATATTACTGTATCATTGTTTAAAAAAAATCAGTTATCTTATATTTGTCTGTTCTTTAACTTTCAAAGATTTGTGTAAAGTCAATATGTTACTTACAAATATTACATATTTTGTTCCCACGAAATTCAGTAAAGTTTCCGACAAAGCAACAGACGAAAAAAAAGAAACAAAGGATGCCGCTTTGTGAATTGATTCTAAGAAAAAATACAGTTGCCGTGGAAGCAAGAGGGGAATCAAATTCACGCTCCCCCTCCCCTGTTCTGCCGGTCACAACACTTTAGTTTTTTGGCCGCGAGTTTGGATTAGGATTAGAGGGATCCGGGCGATTGGAATTTTGGTGACAACACTACATTGCACACCTAAAGTTGCATCACCCCGCTTTATTTTCTGGGAAATGTCCGTCAAACAATCAATGTTTGAGACTTCGGCCGGTTACAGTAATATAATCTGTAAGAGAAAAAAACTCTGTTGTTCCATGGGATAGGCCGGTTAATCCGAGGACCGGTTGATCCGAGGCCGGTTAAGAGGAGGGTTAACTATGTAGTGTGATGACATTGTTCTGCAGTTTTGTGTTTGTTGATTTTTTGTAGTACCGATAATTTTTGTTTACTACCATAAGTAGCCCATTATGATATAACACTAGTTACTTATAATTTTCTTTTTCACAATATATAATTTTATAACACTGTTTAAAATTTAATTATGACACTATAATTTTGTCATTCTTATTTAAAACAAATTGTTTATTGATCATAGTTCTGCT
>JAGFPH010011178.1:0-12684 GCA_018207615.1 Philaenus spumarius
AAGTTGAAGTAGCCTATTAAGCATGTGTATTTTAATAAGCACTTGGTATTTTAATTGATACTTCATAAAAATCCTATTTGTTTTAAAATAGTAATTTTTAAATTCAAGTCTATTACAATAATTTGCTCTAACTTCGTGGTCAGATAAAAAAAGTTTAGTTAAAACACAATTTATTAATAGCAAATTATCATGAAGGCATAAGAAATAAATAAGTAATCATAGAGTAAACAAATAAAGATTTATTTTCATGAAAAAGTTGGACAAATGTTAAAATGTCATAGGAACAAAATCAGACCTCTGAATTGTAACTGTAGACTGATTCATTTGGAGAAACTCCTGAAGAGTATGACGATTCATTTGAAGGTATAAATTGTTTTGTGAATGTTGTTGAGATGGTCCCGCCATTGAAAAATTTGGCTGGTTCCAAGGCTGTAATGGAAACGGCTGTTGTTGATAAGGAGCCGGTGCGGTTACACCTGCCGTGGGGTGATAATGGGCTGGGCGGAGGATGTCAGCAGGTTCTGGTCGGACGGAGGTGGTGCAGTCTGCTGTGCCTTCCGGCGACGGGCATTCTGAAAGAACTGAATATTCGTCATTTTAAAATCCAGATTCTCATCTTCATTCAATTTTTTGTAATCAGATAGAAGAGAGAGAATATAAAGGCGATCAGGGTCTTCTTCTGATGTTGATCTGGTGTTGAGTTTCGTCAGAAGTTGTTGTTGAAATGGTGTCATTTTATTATTTCTATTTTTTGCCCTTTGGTTGCTGGTATTGGGGGTTGAAGGGGCGTATCTCTTACAACTTCATCAACAATCTCGCTTTTCACTGTAGTATCACCGTCCTGTTCTTCCTGGAGATTGCCTCTGTTCCTTAATCGCCTTGAGATATGTTCCCAGATGATGGTCTTTTTTCCATGGAGCTCAGAAGAAAAGTCAGGGCATCTGCGTACACATATTTTTTCTTTTTCGCCGGTGCTGCGTCGCCACTTTTACCTTGGTTTATGTGTCTCATAAAGTTGTCCCTTATGTGTCTCCATTTGTTCTTCAGGTCTTTAACTGGAAAAAACATACAAATATCAAATCTACTGGAATATACAGAATATTACAAAATACAGAATACAAATTGTACAAAACAAATCAATTGTTGTCTCCTGGTGTGGAGACAAATATAATAAACGGTATCAGGAAACTGACACATACTTTCTCCCTCATTATACTTAAAAACAAAAATATTATTTCATTAAGCCAAAAGTGAGAGAAATTGTAATTGCTGTATTCCCCATAAGAATAACATAGGACAATGTACTGCTTTTACAGCAAAATGCAAATTTAAGTTTTCTCCGCAACCAGCAATCTTAGAATAGTAATTCAAAATACTAAATTGTTTAATTTTTTGAGCTCTTTTTAATGGTGGATAACAATACTTTTTAACATTTTTTTTATGACAAATCCAAAAAACTGAATTTTTTATGTTTTAAGTCCTGTAACTTTTGCACCGTAATTTTTACAGAGATGCGGGTGGTGCCATTTTGTTAGTAATTAAAAAGACTATAATATTCTAAAATTTCACTAAAATCGTTAGAGCCGTTTTTGACAACAACCCTTGCACAATAGCACAAATAAAAAGTATTTGAAAATTTTTTTAATAAAAAAAGAATTAATATAGAGTCAATGGGCACTGAATAAATAAAACTTTATTACATAAGGTCTTCCATATCAAACACCATCATCTTAAGGCTCTGCTGTATATGTCAGCCATGTTGGATTGCTGCCTATAAGACTAATGTTATACTTTATCTTTTGACGTAGAATAATGATTTACATGTCATTTCAAAGCTGTTATTAATATACAGGGGGTTTGCTGATCAGATTGTTTACTATGTTTCTTATTGTTTAAATATAGGCTATATATCTTTTCATAGAAAAATGTTTAAACAAGTTTTTTTTTTGTTAATGTTAATTTTTATTAAAGAAACTACTTGTGTACCAACGCTTCTCTATGGGAACGAGTTGTATGTTAAAAAATATTTAAACACATTTATGTTTATTGGACTTTTTATTCAGTTTTCTTTTAAATAAACCTTGACAGTATTAACAATCCATGTTAAGTGTTTATTGTGAAAATAATCAACTGCAAGAACTTAAGTTTAAAATAAAATAAAAAAACACGTTATTTGTAAATATAACCAACCCCACAGCTCGTTACGCTCGTAGGTGTTTAACTTGCTGGTTGCCGAACAGATTTAATACCACAATAATTTGAAATCTTTTGATCATTTCGGCTTAAAACTCCAAGTTTCATATATATGTGGTAATAAATAAAAAAGTTGTTAACTACCCTTTATTTTAAGACGTTTTAATAAACTTGTATTAAGCCAACCACATAACCAAGTAGTTTGTATTATTGTATTACATTAATTGTTTGACCAAGTTTTAAATATAGAGAACAGTTTTTTTTTCTGTGAGTAGATAAAAAAGGCAAATGTATCAGATGTAAAACAGTATATAGGTCCTTGTACAAATTTACATAAGATTCTATTTTTCCACTAATTTAGGGTACATGTTTTAGGTACCTATCCACTGGAATGTCTTTTGCAAGCCTGCAGTTTGAGTTTTGCCGTGGAAGATCAACAATTTCAGATACAGTAAGAGAAACATGTGAACTAATTTGGATTCATTTAAAATCAGAAGAAATGCCTGAGCCTACAATGGATATGTGGCGAAGTATCGCCGATGAATTTTACAAGAAAACCGATTTTCCAAACTGTATCGGTGCTTTGAACGGTAAGCATATAAGGTGCATAAACCCACAAGAAGGAGGATCAAATTTCTTTAATTACAAAAAAAAAAATTCCATTGTATTAATGGCACTTGTTGATGCCAATTTAAGGTTCATTGCCATTGATGTCGGGGCGTATGGAAAAGAATGTGATTCTCCCATATTTAAGGAAAGTGCTTTAGGAAAAACACTGTATTCGGGCAGTTTAAACTTACCTACACCATCTTGCTTTCCAGGGACAGATAACAATCCACAACCATTTGTTATTGTTGCAGACGATGCTTTTAAACTATCAAGTAACCTCCTAACTCCTTTTCCTTTAAGGAAACTTACTGCAAGGAGAAGGGTTTATAATTATCGTCATTGCAGAAGTAGACGAAATGTTGAGTGTGTTTCCGGGTATTGGCTAACAAATGGAGGGTTTTCCATACACCCATATTCGTACAGCCAGATTTTATTGATGCCATCGTCAAATCATGTTGTATTTTACACAACTTCGTTCGAAAAATTGACGGTATTAACTTTGAATATACAGAAACATACCCCTTTGAAAATGTTGATAACTTTGGAACAGGCCCTCGGGGAAAAGGAAGCGATGTAAGAAATTATTTCGCTGACTACTTTATGGGACCAGGTGCGGTATCATTCCAAAAGAAGTATATGTTTTAAGGAACATTAAGCTAAACCACTTAATGTGTAACACTGTAAAACATATGCCTACTAATTATTTGTGTAGTTGTCTATAATAAAAATAATTCATTCTTAAATTTCTGTTTTATTTATAGTCAACAAAGCTTATTTTTTTTACTTGTTAGCCTTTATGGTGTGAATTTTAGGGCCAACGGCATGAGATCGGCCTTTGTAGGCTGTTGTTTCGCTGTGACTCTCAATATTTAAGGGTAGATTGTAATACAATTTAAAATTTTACTTATGATCAAAAGTAGTACAAAATAAAAATAGTTATACCTAAACAACAAAGCATTTTGTTTTCATACTCACTTCTAGCATCCTTCTCCTTTATATCAATCTCCAACCAGTCACTGTACATCATTTCTCCAACTAAAATCCAACATTTCTCTCGTTCATTCCGATAAGAGTACTCTTGGAGATGTTTGTCCCAAAGTGCAGGCTGATCGTGGACACATTCAATGAATTTGTCAGTGTCGAACATGGTGAACACACACGCGTCACAACAGGATGGTATGACTGCTCCCATTCAACTGCATGTGTTTTGCCCGTTCATCCGTTGTCCGTTTGTCCCGCTACACCGCAGCACCATCCGTTGGTTCCCGTCGGCGCGTCGCCACCGGAACAGTGTGGCCGTGCACAATTAAAACCATGTGTTTAAATCATCCCTCCAAACCGGTCCGCTTTCACCGGTCCGTTGAAAGCGGATAGTGTGGCGCCGGATTAGGATAGGTTTAGATTAGATTTAAAACAAGTGCGTAGACAGAGTATGAGTCATTCGAACTGGTTCTCTTTCAATCAACAAATCATAGCCTACCTATGAACGGTTGCGCGTCGAGGTTGCGCAGTAGACCAGTAGGGTAGCGTCTTGTAACTAAATTTGTTCTAGAATCTTATCTTATTCCTACTTACTTACGCAGGGTGAAAAGAACGTCAGTGTTTCTTGGTGAGTATATTAAGCATAGTTTTATTTAAATATTGATGATCACAGTTTTCATTACTTGTGTGAATAAATTTGAAATAAATTATATTAAAAGTAAGTTTTAATTAATTAATGTTAGGCCTATAATTTTAAACATTTGCACGTATGCACTGATGGAATATTTGATTGTTGAAGTTTGTTGGTTAAATAAGACATTTTTTTGACGCTCTGTACTAGTGTAGGGCCTACAAAATGATTTATCTGATATTTAACAAAGAAATTAAATCAAGTTAAGTTTTCAGCGCAATTTCTTAACGATCCATATTATTATTAAAGTGAGTAAATCTATAAATGGTACAAATAATTTTATTCTAGTAGGCTAATTATTATCTCAGCTATTCAGATACGTGTCATGTGTTTGAGAAGTTATTAATGTTTTGCATATCCGTACTTCCAATAATGCTTAAGGAATTTAATTTGGCATACGAATAAAAATTAAATATATTAAATATTTTTAATTCCTGCCGAGCTTAACACAATTTTAGGTTTTTCCTATACTGAATACTGAATTAACACACTTTTCTTGAAAGCGTTTAGATTGGCACATTTAGAAACAGGTAATTATTCTTCACAACCAAGCGAACCAATTGTTTTTTTTAGGTTAGGTAGTTTAGCAAACACAAAGAAAAAGGCTTACTACATTATAATTAAAATACCTGCTACTATTAAAATTATGCCAACTTTATTTGGTAATAGTCTACTATTAGGCCTACTGGGCCAACTTCAAATTTTATGATATTTTAGTTAGAGAATATCACTAACAAGAACTAACGAAAAACAAAATAGTAAATGTCGGAAATTATCATTGTCTGTGTATAACGTCTGCGACACGTAGACGTAAACTAATTTTTACTTTCTCCCCCTATACCATAGTATATGGAGAAAGTATTGTATTCCTCAAAATTTTCGAGTTTGAGTTTTTGGTGGAAATATCCGTTTTGGGTCCCCCTGAACCTAAAAAAGTGGTTTTCGGAGTGATGTCTGTGTGTGTGTCTGTATGTGTGTCTGTGTGTCTGTGTGTCTGTGTGGATGTTATCAGACCTAGAGCCTAAACCAGTCGTCCGATTTTGATGAAATTTGGTATGGAGGTACTAATCCACGGTATCTCCAGGCGTTTTTTTCATTTTTGTGAATTATTTATTTTTAAGGGTAATTTTCCCATAAAAACCCATAAAATATCGGAAAAATTAACTTTTCTCAAAAACGGCTCTAACGATTTTAATTAAAATTTTACAGTTTATTAGGGACCTAAAGTACTATAAACTGTAAAATTTTAATCAAAATATTTCGAGCCGTTTTTGAGAAAAGTTGATTTTTCCATTATTTTATGGATTTTTATGGGAAAATGACTGTTAAAAATAAAAAAATCACAATAAATTGGTAATAGTATTTTTTTATTAAGTTTCTATAATGAGGGAGAAAGTATGTGTCAGTTTCCTGATACCGTTTATTTGTTTTTTAGTTAGTTCTTGTAGAGTATATTGTCCAACTAAAATATCATACAATTTTAAGTTGACTAGTTGAGCCAGTAATAGTACACTATTACGCCGTGTTTCCACCAAACGGACAAAACAAGAAACGCAAACAAAAACAACCAATGTTCTGAAAAAACTGAATAGTTCTTAAAACATTATTCTTTGAAAACAGTGTTTTAGTCGACAACACATTTTCCCATCTTGAGTCCATCAAAGGAAAACAAGTTTTTTTTTTTTAAACAGAACTTTTTTTTAAAACTGACCGTTTGGTGGAAACCCGGCTTACCAACCCGCGGCGAAGCAAATGCAAACAGATTTATTGTACGGTATATTATGACATTTTCACGGGAATGACGATTGGTTAGGAAAGAGGTTTTTAATTTTTATATAGAAGAGAGGCATTTTCAAGTTATAAAATATAAATCTATATATCTAATTCCGTAAGCCCAAATTTGCAAATGAAATTGTGAGCGAACGGTAGGTCGTAGAAAGCTGGAAGAGGTCTCATTTTAGAGGTCTTGGCATGAAGTTTTGGGGAAAAATATTTATTTTTGTTAGGCCTAATTGTTAGGCCTAAACTGGTAAAATAGGCCTAGAAAAAATAAAGTTGGCATAATTTTAATAGTGATAGGTAAGTCGAGAAGTGGCCGACGCACAGTGCATTGTACGCCAACCCCCCCGTATTGGAAGTGTTTTCAATACACAATGCATTGCGTGCTTCACACGCCAACCCACGTATTGGGAGTATTTTCAATACACACAGTGCATTGCGTGCTTCGCTCGCCAACCCCCATTTTTGGAGTATTTTCAATACACAATGCATTTGAATTACTTTTTTTGAATTATGATATAGTAACCCTTTTTTTTGTTTGTGTTTGGTATTACCTAATAACCTAGAAAAATAGTCGTTTGTGAAGAATAATTACCTTTTTTTTCTTCTTTATCATTTTGTAAGCTTCCGGATTGAAATATAATATAAAATAACTCCTAATACGAAACTGCAGTCGTCACATCAAGTGACATAATCTAATACAGGATTGAAAAAGACGTATACAGGTAAATTTATACACTGTAAATAGTGTGGCGTAACTTTTCACCATTTAGGGTGTTCAAATGTCACCCAAAAATGTCAATAACACCCCTTATAGGTGTTTTGAGTAACCTTTACACCATAAGGGTGAAATGGTCGACCTAAGTGAGTATGAATTACACCCCAAAGGTGTGATAGGGATGTAAATAGGTGATAAGGTGATGGAATACTCTTTGAGGGTGTATTTAAATGGTATTAAATTGCACCCATTTGGTGGAAGGTCTCATCTATTGGTGTAAATATCCCAGCTAGGGTGAGAAGGTTTAATCCCAAAGGTGCAGCGATGACGGCAAAGGTGAAAATAGGGTGTTCATTTAGTAAGAAAGGTCGCATGCTCAGTAAGAATAAAATGGACTTTGTATGGAACACGGCTGAAAGAGGGAACTTGAGGTTATGAAATGATGGAATAGGGAACGGTGTAGTAAAAAAAAATCTACTGAGACGTAGACGCTTGGAATATTGGCAAGGTAAGAATCTAACATATAATCTTTTCCTTCTATGCATATATATCCTAAGCTTAAACCCACCTGATGTTGGAAACAAGTGAATCTTATTAATTAATATGAAAATGTTAAGGTTAGGCTAATTTGTTTTCTAAATCATTTTGCAGTTCAGACTCTACAGTTAAGAACAATACAGTATTAGCAAATATTTTAAAATCAACAGTCTCAAATATGCTAAGCAAGGTTGGCCATCAGACTTTGGGCATTTGTAGGCCTAAGATGTAGCCTAATTTTCCCTGGCCTTTATCCTAGGCCAATTAAAGATAAGCTGTCTTAGGCCTAATTAGGTCGTTTACGGAACTGCACCCATTATCATTATTAACTTATCATTAACTGAACAAATTAAATCATAATACTGATCTTAAATAAAAAACTGTAAACAACAGTCCTACTTTGAATAATCATATGTTTTAAAATAATAACGAAGTATTCACATGCCCGTTAATATCGAGTGTAAATATTCATCTTGCCTTTAATATCGAATAGAGATATTCATCTAGCAATTTATGGATTGTTTAGAATACTTCAAGAATGTTACACCTTATGATATAAATATTACACCCAGATAGTGTAACTAGAGGGAGAATATTACACCTAAGGGTATAATTATAACACCAAGAAGGTGTAACTAGAATGAGAATATTACACCTTATGGAAGAAATATTACACCTTACAGGGTATAAATATTACACCCAGAGTGAGCTAAATTTACACCATAATGGACTTGAGTTACACCTTAGGATATTTTGGGAACTTACACCCTTAAAGGGGATTGTAACACCAATGGTTGAAACAAAGCACCTGTCAATTACACCTTGGGGTGGCTAATACAGCTGCCACCTTTAAGGTGTAACTGAACGCCTTTCCTTTTTACAGTGTACCTATTTAACATATTTTGTTAATAATTACCTAATTCTAAATTTGCCAATCTAAACGCTTTCAAGAAACATGTGTTGGTTCAGTAGGCTATAAGCCTCGCCTAAAATTGTGCTAAAACTCGGCACGAATGACAAATATTTAATACATTTTATTTTTATAGATACATGTGTATGGGTTCATCATTCATCCAAGTAACGATTTAGGCTATATTTAAAACGTAGGCTGCTTTAATGAATATAAATTAAAACATGGGCTAGTTTATGAAAATAACGTTTTATAATACATCAGCGAGTTGCAATTAAGCTTAATAATTTTAATTTCTGTAGGGATCAAACTTTCCAAATTATCAAACCTATAGACTAGAGTCAGGCTACATACAAAATCTTCTAACTACTGTAGGCTTATGTTGGCCCGTGTTTATCTATTACCAAAGAAACTTTTAAACTATGGGAATGCTAAAGCATTTTTGAAACTTCTGTTTGTTTGGGGTTATTCGAAAAAAAGTGGGTATTGATTTTTTAGTTTAAAAAATACTCGAAATAGTTAAAAGTCAATTTTTCACTAATTGGTATTAAGTTACGAGCTTTATTTTGTCAAGTCGAAAATCGTTAACACTTCTGACGAATCGTTAGTTCTTTGATCAGTTCATCGTTTACACTTCCGACGAATCGTTAGTTCTTTGATCAGTTCATCGTTAACACTTCTGATGAATCGTTAGTTCTTTGATCAGTTCATCGTTAACACTTCCGACGAATCGTTAGTTCTTTGATCAGTTCATTGTTTACACTTCCGACGAATCGTTAGTTCTTTGACCAACACTTTTTTAATTATAGTCACAGTAATTGCAAACTTTTTCCCCGACTGTCTGAACTTTGTACTGCCCTAATCATGGGCGCCCATACCTATGGGCAAAGGGGGGCCACGGCCCTCCCCAGCTCTCAGGGGAAGGACAATATTTATATTATTAAGTATAGTCATGTATTTTTCTTTAAAGAGACTGGCACTAAAATATGTTTTAAATGTTATGTGTTTGATTTTTCATATACTTATTTTAATTTTTACAAAATGCACTGTGCATTGAAAATACTCCTAATACGGGGCTTGCGTGCGAAGCAAGCAATGCATTGTTTATTGCAAATACTCCCAATACGGGGCTTGCGTGCGAAACAAGCAATGCATTGTTTATTGCAAATACTCCCAATACGGGGGTTGGCGTGCGAAGCAAGCAATGCATTGTTTATTGAAAATACTCCCAATACGGGGGTTGGCGTGCGAAGAACGCAATGCACTGTGTATTGAAAACACACCTAATACGGGGGTTGGTGTGTGAAGCACGCAATGCATTGTTTATTGAAAATACTCCTAATATGTTGGTTGGCGTGCGAAGCACGCAATGCATTGCGTATTGAAAATACTCCAAGTTTGGGGGTTGGCGTGCAAAGCACGCAATGCGCTGTGTATTGAAAATACTCCTAATACGGGGGTTGGTGTGCAAAGTACGCAATGCACTGTGTATTGAAAATACTCCTAATACGGGGGTTGGCGAGCGAAGCACGCAATGCACTGTGTATTGAAAATACTTCCAATACGGGGGTTGGCGTGCAATGCACTGTGCGTCGGCCGCTTTTCATAGTGTTCAGTGTCATAGCAGTGAACGTATTAAGGTTGTGCGATGGGTTTACGACATATTTTTTTTTCATGTTTTTTTGTGTTGAAAACTATTAACCTACTAACATGTTATCAATATAAATTAGACAAAAAAAAATACAACGAATATTTTGCGAAATATGGGCTGTAAAAGTGCTCATTTTTCGACTTCTTGGGGAGAGTTCATCTATGTAACGGTTGAGCGTATGAAAACTAAATTTTTCAGTTATTCTTATTAAAATATGGTGATAAAAGTCCCATATTCTATTTTTTGAAAAATCACGTATTTCAACATTTTAAAATATTCAGTGAATTTTTACAAACGTATTAAAATAATTTTTAAGGTGAAAATTATAGCGTTTTAATCTATAACTCTTGAACTTTTTTTTACAAAAAACAACATAAGTTTATCTCAAATCCTTCAAGAAATAAACTCACCCTTAGGTTTTGGAAACCGCCTTCAACAAAATCGGGACGCAACCCTGCGCTCACTGCTTACCCATTCCAATATTTCTCCTCCTTCCCCTTTTGCAAACCTCCCCAGTCTACGCTCTCTTGCTGTGACTGCGGATGTTGGTTGTTGTGCCGAATCGCAAGGGTTTACAGAAAGCTTAGTCATTCAAATTGTATGGTACTGACATCTTATTGCAAGGCATCTTTAGATAGATCAAATATTGACGAATCCCATGGTAGCTTTATAATTTTGATCAAAATATTACTGTAGATGGTCTGGGACGTTGAATAAGTGGGAAATAACAGTACAATTAATTGTATTCGAATCCACGCGTGGAATCAGGTTTACAGAAATCTACAATTTTAAAACGACGATTACATACGTAAATATACGTTTTAGAAAGAAATTATAAATACGAAAATTAAAGTTTGATACATGACCTTTCCAATGGTGTTTGTCTTTTTGAGATTGAAAGATTTTTAAAGGGTCAAATATTCAATACAATCACTCGTTACAAATGTGTTGGAGTGACGGTACATTATGTACCGTCTGCCGGTTCTAGGGTTAAAATAAAAAAATATTTTATTGTATTAAATTATTTTTGTTTAATTTTTATCAAATTAATTTTTTCTGTACTTGTTTTTCAAGCAAAGTTTAGATATTTTCTTCTATTTTAGTATATTATTCTAATCACGTTATTTAACAAAGTTTAGGACATTAATAACATTTACTATATTATATCTCATTGTAAAAGGTAACGTCTAAAGTTATAAAAGAATTAAGTAGCATGCAATGCAGTTTTCATTGATTATTTTGTGTATTTGCATTTATTTCTACCTGGCGAACAATAATTTCAAACTCCCAAAAAAGTGGGTCTTTTATGTATGTTTGTAACTGCATTTATTTCTATATTGTAAGACATGACCTTTTTGCTATATGAAGCCGTTTCCAGACTTTTCAAACACTCTGAATATAGAATTCTCAAAATATTGTTTTACTTTTAATTACTTATTTATGTATACACGATAATAAACTTTAAAAAGAGTAAACAAAATTTAATTGCAACATTCTGTATAAGTTATCATAAAAATGTACATAATAACTTAATAAACCTATTCAAGCAAGAAGGGCGAATTTCAAGTTATTATAGGTCTACTATTGTTACAAGAAGGCCTAATACTTGTCTCATAATTCGCCAGTTTCATCATTGATTGATTTTTGCGTATTTTTAAAACAACTTTCGTTTATATTTAATCCTAAAGACATGCAAAGCATTTATTATTTCTGTAATTGTATTATGTAACCAGAAGTAATCAATTATAATCAACAAATTCCCCAGAAAACAGAAAAAGCAACTAAATTCCATGTAAAGTGAATGAGGATTAGAAGTTTATACTCGCGGCCACGAAATTAGGCGGGTGATAGAAATTGCGGTGTTGCTGGATATGTAACTAGCCTAGCGACGGAAGGTCGAGATTCGCCTACTCCACGCACGAATTGGCAACACTAAGGCATTGTCCTGCGTGAGCGACGGGGTGCGAGCGACGCGAAAATAACAAACTGGGTTATCTCCCAGGAGTGTCCTACACTGCGATCAGAGCGATAAAGCGGTGTTTGCGCGACGCGACAAGAACAAAAAAATTGTTTCAAATCGCCTCGGTCGCTCCGTCGCTTGTTCATACTGCGCATTTCCTGAGTGCATCAGATACGGAGTAGATCTACAATTAGTTGTCACTGGTTTTTTCTTTGTCACTTTTTTATGCATTTAATGTTATATTTTAATGTTACTTCGTTTTTTAACTATCAAGTTGCTTATAACTTTACAGTTATTGTAACGTCTTAATTACCGGTAACGTTTCAAATTTATGTATATTTTTGACAAAATGATTTGTATGTTTAAAAAGAAAACAACATTTTTTGACTGTATGAGAATAATAATTTACAATATGTTCAAAAAATTAGTACCAAATAAATTTAAATTTATGTTAGATATTTAATATTTTAGCGATAAATAGGAATCCATTAGGCAAAACCTATATTGGGCATTCCTACAAAAGAAAAAGTTTAAAATGTACTCTAAATAGAGTCACTTTTATAAATTTGTATAAATAAATACAGCACGAAGTGGCATCACCGCCATTCCTATCACCCGCCTAATTTCTTGGACGCGAGTATAGTTTGATCTGTTA
>JAGFPH010011178.1:12784-23043 GCA_018207615.1 Philaenus spumarius
ATAATTTTAATAGTGATATGTGTTTGAATTATGTTATAGTAAGCCTTTTTCTGTGTTTGTGTTTGCTATTACCTAACCTTAAAAACAGTTGGTTGTGAAAGATAATGATCTGATTCTAAATTTTCCAATCTAAACGCTTTCAAGAAACGTGTGTTGGTTCAGTATAGGCCTAACCTAAAATTGTGTTAAAGAGCGATAGGAGTGAAAACAGCTCTTCAAGTGGCAGAGCTATACACTACTAGCATTGATTTTGTGTGCGTTTTATTCTTCCGCTAGCAAATATAGGACAGCTTCATAAAATCGGAAACTAGAGACGTAAGCCTGACTGTGAACGTACTGAAATGAGCTTTCGTGAATGTACGTGAGTATGTGTTATTAAACACAGATTTCTCGCAAACATTCAAAATAAACGGATATTTTGTTTTTCTAGTATCCCTCCGCGAGCCACAATTTGATGTGATAAACACCAGAGTGCAGGCTAAACCCTCGAGTAGGAACGCAAATTCGGCGCGTACTCGCTTCCATAATAAAGCGGATCTTTTCGTCATAAATTATCAGAATTTATCGAAATTACTTTTATTTGAAAGATAATTGTATTTCGAATGCGATGAGCTTTTTATATTTTTGATATTTGCATTATTGAATAAGAAAAAATCGCGAACGTTGATTTTGAGTTAAGTCAAAGAACAAATTAGGTAAAATCAAATAAACAAAAAATGATATCTACATACGGACTGCTCTAACCTTTAAAACGACATATTCAGAATAATAATTGTTCGATCATTATTACTCCAGTAATCTTGTTAAGCGTTTAACCACAGCTCTTGTGATAAATGAAATTCAAGATGGTGGCTGGGTCCGCCGAACCTAAGCTTATGATCCAAATCAGATGTTTTATTTGTAATAAGTTAGAACAGAATTATAATACAGTAAGCCTTTTTTGTTTGTGTTTGTTTATATTTTGTTAACCTAACCTAAAATTTTGCGAAAAATAATAAACTGACATAAATTTGCCAAATTGGTTTGCTGTGGTAATGAATGTAAATGCACTTAACAAACGTGTGTTGTTCAGTATAGGCCACATCTAGAATTTGGTTGCTAAGCTTTTTATTTAAATCAGCTGTTTTATCTATATATATACAAAAGCGAAATGCCACTCACTCACTCACTGACTCACTCATCACGATTTCTTCAAAACTACCGAACGGATTGGAATGAAATTTAGTATGTAGCTTCCTCTAGGGTCATAGGTCTTGCTAAGAAAGGGTTTGAAAAAATTCGAAATTTTAGGGGGGTTTGGGGGGATCAAAGTTATTCAAAAACTATTTCTTCAAAACTACCGAACGGATTGGAATGAAATTTGGTATGTAGCTTTCTCTAGGGCCATAGGCGCTCGCTAAGAAAGGGTTTAAAAAAATTCGAAATTTTAGGGGGTTTGGGGGGGATCAAAGTTAATAAATCACGATTTCTTCAAAACGGAGCTACCGAACGGATTGGAATGAAATTTGGTATGTTGCTTCCTCTAGGGCCATAGGTGCTCACTAAGAAAGGGTATGAAACATTTCGAAATTTTAGGAGGGGTTGGGGGGGGGGGGGTAAAAGCTATTAAAATCGTAATTTCAGATCTTTTATTATTATGACAATAGTGCTTTTATTATTTAAGATCTATATATAAAAGCCAAATACCACTCACTGACTGAACACTTAAAAAGAATACAATTACGTTAAAAAGACTGAAAATACCAACCACCACGAGCAACGCCGTACGGGTCAGCTAGTCTGTTATATAGCTGGGGTGAACCCCCTTATTTTGAGAATTTTCAACCCTTAAAATCCTTTTTAAGTACGCTGCTACATAGTGGTATGAAAGTACCATGAAGGTACATTTTAAGGCTCTAGCTTGTAATAAGAAGTAGGAATTTATTTGTTTGAAGGATAATTTAAGCAAATAATTTGTTTGGTTTTCAATTATTTTTTTAAAATTTATTATTTTTTTTACAGTTACGATATAACACGCAGAGAGGTAGCCTACATAACTCTCCCGGAATTATTAGGCTACTTCCAGTGGATTTTAGAAGTAATTAGGCCTAAGTTAGTTTAGTAATTATATTTTCTGTAATTATAGTCGTGTGAACATGGTCTTAGCACTTTTCTGAAACGCACGACCTTGTTTATTTCTTGAGTTGCAACTACTAATCTTGCAAATTTTTCCTTTGTGTTATTACGTTATTAGTTAAGTTGTTGTTCAACATTATTAATAACACTAGTAAGCCCCGTGAAAAATCACAGGCAGATTAATTAGATACACATCAGAAATACACCATTTATAAAATACTATTTAAAAACAACAGACTTTATCTAGGCCTACGCCTACCTAACTATGCTGACGGGGATTTTAACTCGGTAATTGTGTACAATTATAAGGGTTATAAAACTGTAGTCCTATTCGTTACAATTTTGTATTTATATACATTACTAGCTGCCCGATCCGGCTTTGCACGGATAGAGAAATCAAAGTTAAATGTATATTAAAATAAAAAATATATTATATAAATAAATATATTACACCATGTACCTATTTCTTATTGGGATTTTTTGTAAATTTGACCCCCCCAAACCTCCCATAAAATTTCTATTTTTTTTAAACCCTTTCTTATCGAGCTTCCTAGGGCCCTAGAGGAAGCTAATACCAAAAATTATTCCAATCCATTCGGTGTTTTTTTTTAGTAACTTTGACCCCCCAAACCTCCAATAAAATTTCGAATTTTTTGAAAACCTTTCTTAATGAGCACCTACGGCCCTAGAGGAAGCTACATACCAAATTTCGTTCCAGTCCGTTCAGTAGTTTTAGAGAAATCGTGATTTAGTAACTTTGACCCCCCCCCCAAACATCCCCTAAAATTTCGAATTTTTTGAAAACCTTTCTTAGTGAGTACCGATGGCCCTAGAGGCAGCTACATACCAAATTTCGTTCCAGTCCGTTCAGTAGTTTTTGAGAAATCGTGATCAGTGGGTCAGTGGATTTGGCTTTTATATATATAGATTGTATATAAAAATAAAGATAAAAATATCATTTAATTGCTTTTTATTTCATATTTTGATATATCAATTGATTTAGAAGTTATTAATATTGCAATTAAGAAATTAATAATCGAATATGTTATACTAAGATGTACGAATGATTCCAAAGTTAAACAAATGGGTATCTCTTTTTTAAATTTTTATAAATGAATATATTGATGATAAAAGGTTGTACTTATATTCATTGTATAACCTCAGAGCAAATCTTATAACGTATTATAGCCTACATTAATTCTATAACTCATATTAAAAAAAAAAAAAACTTTACAACCATAAAGTATTACCTACGGTAGGTTTAGGTTTTGTTTAAGTATATTTTGTTAAGTATTAAGCCTACAGATGACGGGTGAAATTAGCTGTTGTATTATGTTGTTACTCACTCGCTTTTATAGTAGTTGTTCAGACGTTTGTCTGTATTATTAAATATTGCTTTGGTAAAATGCCCGACATTGCAATACAGACAGCTTTTATCAAATTCGACCTACACATTCGCTTTTTCAAGTAATTAATTCTTTTTTGATGAATTAAGGCTCTTCTTTACCTTGAAGGAAACTCCCGAGTGTACAGTATGATTTCAATAAAAAGGCCTGACTCAAGCCGCAAAATCGTTGAAACATGCATTCGTAATAACGCGCTTCGGATTCTATTTATAAATTAATAATCTGGGAAACTACTTTAAGTTATAAAGAAGGCTTTATATTTTTTACGTATTAGCTTAAAATATGGAAATTATTTCTTAAAACTCCCAAAAAATGCATTAAAAATAATCAATTTTTTACTCAGTTAAACTGTTGATTAAAAGGAGTTGCCGTCGATTTCTTTCAATTATGAGATATAAGACAAAAGCACAAAACCTTTAACAACAATTTAAGATGTTTCACAACTTTTTAGGTTGAAAAACGGCGTCCGATACACGGTAGTACGACCTGCATATTTTTGCTGTTTTACGCAAGGTATAGAAGACCCTTAAGTTATTTGTTCATTTTTAAGCGTGAGTTGACAACTTTTATTTCATAATTTCCCTTTGATTTTTTTTAACGCGTAGGCCAATTACTGGCGTCCGTAGTAGGCTACGTAGTATGCATTGTCAAGCACGGTAGTTTGATGCATTCTAGCTATGTCTACACTTTTGCGATTTCTTATTCGATTTTATTTTCTACTTTCGTTTCGTCTTTCGTCTTGACACACGCAGTTGAAGCATGCTGCATCAGTGTCCAAATATACGCATTAATACGTGCTCCTCACAGCACAGTGAAGTAGATTTGTATAAAGACAAAATTGTATTTAAATTTTCTATTGTAAATGTAATTACGAATCGTAACGCTTCAGCAGTTGCTGGTGTTAGTATTGCTTGTGATTGATATCAAAAGTGCGTAGACGTAAAAGAAACCTCTATAGTCCAGGGCATTTAGATCAAAATCGACCGAAATAAAGAAATTTTTGGAGCCACCAGATATCGAGATGCGGTTTTCTGCATTGTGTTCAGAAAGCTACCAGGAAAAAAGTCTATATGGTGTGGTTATGCCATTTTTCGAAAAATGTATTCTTGCAATATTATAAGAACGACTGGAAACTCGGAAAAATCGTCCGAAAATCATTACTCGGGGGGTTTTCTGGCATTAGAATTACCCGGGGGCTCTCTGGGGTGGCTTTTCGGGGGTGATTGGGAGGGGGGGGGGAATTTCAGCATCCATAACACCAAAGTTACTAAAAAGTTTGGGGTTTGGGGGTCAAAGTTACTAAAAAAAACACCAACGGATTGGAATCAAATTTAGTATGAAGTTTAATCTAGGGCCCTAGGTGCTCGCTACAAAAGGGTTTAAATTTTTTTTTAAATTTTAGGGGAGGTTTGGAAGGGTCAAAGTTACTAAAAATCCCCATAAGAAATACATATTGTAATATATTTATTGATATGATATAATTTTTGTTAATATACATTTAACTTTGATTTGTCTATCCGTGCAAAGCCGGATCGGGCCAGCTAGTCCTCAATAAAATTAAGAGTCTGATGCAATCACTGAAATTTAATAACCGAGTGCAGTTACAGCAACTCTAAACAGCACGGTAAAACACAAGAATATCCAAAGTTCTGGATCTGCTTGCTTTGCAGCATGCTATTCAGAAACTAGACGGTTTTCTCGGAACCCAAGCAGGCTTCTCCAAGTGCGTTACGTGCTCTAACGCATGCGTCAAGCGCGCATAAAATCGTATAAGTGTAGACATCGAATGATACAGCCGGCCGCTCTAATCAATGCACACTATGGACGTGTGCAGTTTTATATTTTGTTCAATCATTTTGAGAGTTGTACCATTTGATAAGAAATTATACTCGCTACACAAATTTCATCCTGATATTTTCATAAAAATGTACGGTTTTTGAGTTCTTCTCATTTAAAATTTTCCAACGGCCGCCATTTTATAAGGAATTATTGGAATAAGTTGGTTGTTTTCTTTGAACTAGGTTTTTACATTAACATGCAAAATTTCAACTCAATCGGTTTAGCCGTTCTATAAATTATTTAGTAAAACACGGAGAGTATCTGGGAAAATAATATTTTGACCAGTAACCTCCCCTGAATTACGGGAACTCTCCGTATATACCATAACCACATCACGGGTAACAAAACTATGTGTATTTTGGGAAATAGATACAGCCCCTGCGCAATGTGAAATACTACCGTTTCTGCCGGGAATACTGTTTGGTTGCATGTCTTTTTTATTAGCCCAGTCAAATTAGGAAATTATACGGTTTGAAATCCCAAAGTTTTGTAATGTTGTAGTATTGTTTGGGAAGGTCTAATAATGAACATATCAAACGTCCTTTGATGAACTTAATGAACAGTGAATTAATGTTTACTTTGGACAAAGGAACAATCCCAGAAAATATGTGACAAGAGTTACGAAACATCCTTTATATCATTATACATTATATGATGTATACAATTACTTATTATAGCCTAATAAAAATATTTCTTACATAAATAAATTAATATAATCATATAATCACTATATATATACAATTAATTATTATAAAAAACGTACGAGTATATCTAATGTAAATGAACTAATATAAATCAATCCAGATACAGTTGTTTGAGGAGCTTTTATAGCTTCCATTAAACTTTTCAATTTTTGAACGCGAATATCTCGTAAACTACTGGCTCTGTTGAAAAAATAATAAGGATCGATTTTGTAGATATTTTTTTTCCGCTTACACACTTCCTTACCAAGGGATACTTAATTAAATTACAAGTGAAAAAACATAGACCAAGACCAGGAGTTGAACCCGGGACCTTTACGTTTCCGTCTTAATAACACCACCGTAAGCTGCACAATAAGAATTGAGATTGTTTTCAATCTCAAATACACATGGTATTCAATCTGTTAATTCAATAATTGCAGTAAAACCGTACAAGTGAGTTAACAGCGACCAATATCTGGACCGATCAGGGTAGCTCTGTTGGCAGAGCATTACGACGGAAACATAAAGGTTCCGGGTTCAACTCCCGGTCTTGGTCTATGTTTTTTCTTGTAATTTAATTAATTTTCTTTGTTTTTAAAATGAATACTTTTTTTATAGAACCCATATTTTCCGAGAAATTTACGAAAAACCAAAAACGGTCACATATTTTGGGCCCCCTGCCACCCACTCACCCACTATCGATCAGGACTTTTGATATGTTCATTATTAGACCTTCTCAAACAATGCTACAAAGTTTCAAAACTTTAGGATTTCAAACCGTATAACGCCCAAAATGAGTCTAATTTGACTGGACTAAGACGAAAAATGAGTGTTTATGAAGCGACCAGACCATGCTTTGTCGTAGCCGATTAGGTCAGAGGCGGGCGGTTGTAATCAGTTGTTATGGAAAACGTATTGTGACTAAAGACTATAAGTTAGAACTTCAGGCTATTTTTTTAATGCTTTCATTTCTGCTACATTTATGTATTCATTATTCCATAAATAAAATTACAAACAATTTACAAATTATCGTCTATGGATTTAGTACCCACATAGACACGAGGCCGTGCGTGGGCACGAGTCGTGCACAACATAACTTCACAATAAAAATTATGGAAAAAGATAGAAGATAAAAAAAAGAAGAAAAATACAATTTTAAAATGCACAAGAAATCATAAGTAGGTCATCACCAGAACAACAACGTCACTCCTGTGCAACACCAAAAATTCTCCTACAAAGAATCAGAATAGAACTCGACATAAAAAATGAAAAAATAAAAAGAGCGACATAAAGGCTAAACATAACTTTATACATACTTCGAGAAAATGACGGAAAATGTTTACTTGTCGATTGCAGTCCATTACCGATATCATTTCTTAATATGGGAAGGTTTGCTTCTTCGACAATCAAATAGTAAACAATTACCAATAAAATAATAAATTTTATTTTAAAAAGCGTGGGGTGATAGACATCAAATGTTACAAATATTTCATTGGTAGCTATTTATAAAAGTAGAGTTATTATAAAAATATAGTAAAACGCACACCACACATTTTTTACAATAAAATGTATTATTTTGTTAATTATTAAATTCTTACTTTAAACTTATTACTAATTATTTAATTACAATGAATTGCTGGACTTTCTATCGCTGTAGAACGAACTCTTCATACTTAAAAATGATTTTCTACTTTTGAGTTCGGTTTACTGTTAGCGTTTTTTTAAACTATAATTTATTTTCTCATTTTTACTTTCTCCACCCTATACGTAGTATATGGAGAAAGTATTGTTTTCGTAAAAATGTTCGAATTTGAATTTTCAGTTGAATTATCTGTTTTGGTGCTCCCAGAACCCCAAAAAATTGTTTAGTGCAATTATCTGTGTTGGTGCTCCCTGAACCCAAAAATATTTTTAGTGGAATTTTTTGTTTTGGTGCTCCCTGAACCCAAAAAAGTGTTTTTAACGTGGTGTCTGTCTGTCAGTGTGTCAGTATGTATACACGACCAGAGGGGACACTATTGGTCCGATTTTCATGAAATTTGGTATGTAGGTACTAAACCCTAATATCTCCAGGCGTTTTTTTCATTTTTTGGAATTTTTAATTTTTAAGGGTAATTTACCCCTAAAAACCCATAAAAAACGACAAAAATGCAAATTTCTCAAAAACGGCTCTAACGATTTTGATCAAATTTTCAGTATTTATAGTGCTTAAGATGCCAAACAAAATGACACCACCCGCTTTTATCAAAACTTCGGCGTTTCATAATTATGGGGAAATGTTAAAAAATAAACAAGTTTATGTTGTCAATCTAGCATCACGGCGACGGCCGCACGGGGTAGCACAACGGTAGCGAGGACAGCCAGTAATTCAAAGGTCGCGCGATCGAATCCCGCCTGGGACAATAACTTTTTTATACGATTGACGTAGGTAGAATATTATTTTTTTGTTTTGTTCTAAAAAGTAGTAAATAAAATGATTAAAAACAATATTATTTTGACTACAGTAAGTTGGGAGAAAGTTTGTGTCAGTTAACTGATACCGTTTATTTAGCCTCAAAACTTAATCAAAAGTAGTTGTAATCAAGAGACTCGATTTTGTTTTTATATCGTATGTGTGACAATAGATTTAAAATTATGGTTGTAAAATTTAGTGGGTATTTAAATTATTGTAGTGTAATCGGTCCTTGACACGTGTGCAAAAAATTAGTATCAGTTAACTAATAATTTTAAAAAAACCGACTAAATAAGAAATTAGGTTACAAACAAAAACTACGTACTAATGTGTCAACTATCTTTCTTGTATGCTAAACACTTTCTTCTTCTTAGTTGGGCGGCCCAAACCTTATGCACGTCATCCTCAAGGACTTATTGCTCTCCCACATTAAGGATGGTAAACTCCTAGTTACCCTTATCAAGCTCAGTGAAGCTGAGAATCACGTTATGCACTTTACTTTTCGCCTGATCATTTTGAAACGAAAACTGTTCAATTATAAATTAAAAGTTCTATAAAACTTACACCTTGTTTAGTTTTGTAAATTAAAAAAATTGTAAGTGTTGAACTTGGATATTTTAATGGTCACCATTTTGAAATGTATGAACCAACTAGATGGATTATTTTTAGGTAATTAAAATTATATATTATTAACAAATACAAATGTTGTTTAATTACAATAAACAAAATTATAATTTTTCAATAAAAAATAAAAAATGAGGGCTAGCTGTGAAACCAAGCATTTAACCCTTTTACTTGTATTGACCCAAGAAACATTATCCTAAAGTTTTTGGAATTCAATTTGCAAACACTTTGTATATACAGTATTTAATAAAACAATAGGAAGAGATTCTTAACCTTCACTTGGATCAATGCTTGCCCTAATTTAATTGAACATATTTGACTCTTTATTACTATACGTGTGCATTAATTTATATTTTTTATTAATTTAGATTTCAAGGACATTCCCATCGACCATTAAAATCTGGATTTTACAAGAAACCAACATTCAGTCTGAGATCAACTGCCCTGTCATGAAAAATGAACCTTTGACATGATTTTTTTAAGTTTGATATATATCAGTATTTAATTCAAATTAATAATCAATGTTTCGACATCACGATAGAGGGGCAACTCCCCTTAGGAAACATAAAAATAATGAACGATGTAAAACTGGGAGAAAATTTTTATAAACTACACAAACTGGGAGAAAACTTTTGTCTACATCTTCACCTTATATGAGATTTACGGAACAATTTAGGCCAATACAAAACTTTATACCTGGAGGATCGCAACTACCCCACTCCATCTCATCAGGCCTGCCTATAAATTATTGGATAACCTTAAAAAGGATTAACATTTGTAAAGTATTTGGTTAATAAAACTTACAATCGGATGTCAGTTGTTACTAAAATTGTAATATTTTATTTTTCAGATAAGCACTATGTTTTTATAATTGTGAACCAACGAATTCATTTGTCATCAGCTGCTAATGAAGACATTTTACAAGGAATCAATATTTCCGCAGTGAAAAACAAATCAAAGACACTATTTTGGTAAGTTTAATAAAAACACATTCCTTACCTTACCTTACTCTAGAACTTTTGCAGAAATTAAGCTTCATCCACAACATCCTGTCTTCCATCTGGTGAAGATCTACCACTTCATTACTTGGTACCTTGGATCTCTTTGTCCATTATTTTCAGTTGTCCCAGCCATCTTAGA
>JAGFPH010011178.1:23143-35830 GCA_018207615.1 Philaenus spumarius
CTTGGATCTCTTTGTCCATTATTTTCAGTTGTCCCAGCCATCTTAGACATGATCTATTTTATTTCTTTTTTAATAAGCAGGTAATTATACAGGTCATACAGTTGAGGGCTGTGGTGGACACATGTGGGGGGGGGATA
The DNA here is from genome assembly GCA_018207615.1 of Philaenus spumarius. NCBI lineage: Eukaryota > Metazoa > Arthropoda > Insecta > Hemiptera > Aphrophoridae > Philaenus > Philaenus spumarius. The sequence goes on from JAGFPH010011178.1 coordinate 23,281, forward strand.
ATAATTTAGAGGAGGCGCCCTCTTAGGAATATTTTCAGAGCATATATCCAGATAATGGTGACATCTTACGCTTTTAAACTTTACATAGATTTAAGGAATAGTGGTAAAAACTTTAAAAGTACAAATAATATGTTTAAAAGTAATATAAACAAAAGAAACTAAACTAACACAGATATGAACAAAATATAAATATGTGATGCGGAAAATGAAAAGGGACCTCTTGTCAGGAGAATAAAATTTTCAGTACAGGCAAAATAAGGATAAAAAATATAAAATTTTGGTTTTTTTATCGATTATTGTTGCCCAACTTCTTATTTACAAGCTAATACCAATTGTAAAGTAGTTTGTAGTCGAGAACTAATCGAAAAATGGTATCTAAGCAACAGGTATGAGAAATGGAACCTCTCCCTCCAGGTCGTTATGGAGAAATAACATGGGTGCGACAAGAGGTCCCTTTTCGTAATGAGTAACATTGCTTGCAGTGTCTCAGAAAGTAGCGTCTTCTGTAGTCTAACTGTAGTTTTTACTAGTAGTAGAAAATTTTCTGATTATTTTGATACCATCCCCGAGAACATGGCCCTTTTCTTTGACTGGTTAAATCTATTAATAAATTACAATTAATTATTAAAAATTGTTTAATTATGCAAGGCTGTAGCCTACTGTGTGATAAGCAGCTGCATAAATATTTCTAAAGTATATCCTAAATAAAAGTTTAATTGGTATTCAAATCTTTAAATGCGTTTTTCTCAAAACTACCTTTTTCCGTATCTAATTTTCAATTGGCCATAACTTTTTCTTAATTTTTAAGATAGAATTATGATTTTTGTGTTAAATTGTTCAGAAATTAACCCTCTTTAAGGAAATGACAAAAACTCAATTTCAATTTGCGACAATAGGTCCCTTATCATATTCCGCATCACATATTATAATGTCTTGTTTTTTTTTTATGGTTACATCTACATCTACTTGCACAATAATTGCAAATTGCAAATGCCTTCATACAGTGCTTAATTTCGGCTTATTTTTTTTTTATCACGGTATTTTTAATGAAACTGTGCCTCATGGAACGGCACTTCAACAGTTAGTCCGCACTGGAGATTTAAAATAGTACACGCGTATTAAATCCTATTATTTATTTAGGTCCGGATTTTTTTGTTTAATTGATTCAAACAAGGATAATTTTTAAAACTAAACAATCCAATGAGGTACGGATTACCTCTTACCGTATAAGAGAGTAGAATGGGATAGCAGAGTGGTGGGGGAAAGTATGTCCACTTTTTTCAAAAATCGAAACTCGGTACTTTAAGGGTGGGGTGGCAGTTGTCACATAATAAATATTTACATTCAACTCACAGTTACAGATTTATAAGGTAAGTAGTAGATTCTAACCCAACGAAGCCTCTTACAGGTTAAAAGTAATGCAAACATAACAGGAATTAAATAAAAGCAACATAGAAGTGAAATTAACAGTTAACAAAGTATTTATGTAGATTAGTGTATATTCAAATCAAATCTAAATGGTTTATTGCTCTAGTATAGTAAAACTATACTCCTCAAACACTGAATAGAGTAGATTTAATAAATAAAGCCTAGTTGTAATAAAAACTCTTACAACCGTACTGGTCCCCGCACGTGGGGTGCAGACTAGCTGCACCTACTAAGAGGGGTTTGGCGTCCCTCGCGGTTCCCGAGTCTAACAACGCCCAACACATTCAACACTTACAAAACAACCATCCAATCACATAAACACACACATTAAACAATACAACATTCCAATTCTCACCTTCTTTTAGGAATTTTGACTGTGCAGAGCCATTGCGCGTTGGGAGTGCTGAACCTGCCAGAGTCTTGACAACCTCTGGTTTGGTAAGGCTGATGTGAGCTTGCTCTGCCGAGACGTATGCGTGGTTTCTCTTCTGGGGCCAGCCACTTCGGTTCTTGGTCAGGAAGTGTTCGCGGTGTTGAAGAAAGTCGGATTCTTCCTCACAGTAGTTTCGGGTTCCAGACTGATGTCCATCCAGATTGGCGAAAGAGTGCTCGGGATCCTCACGGAACTGGGGGTTCGGAAGTGATCGCAATGTGATCTGATGGGCAAGCCCTTACCGAGTTCGCCCGATTCCGCCTAACACGATGCGCTGGACAAAAAAAACACATGGTTAAAAAAACCGTCAAAGATTTAGGAACAAAGAGACATCATTCAGATTCGTCTGATGAGTCTGTTAACAAAGAATCGTTTAAAAAGACAAAGGAGAGGGCTGGTCAACAACCATCTGAATTGCCAGCTCCCAAATTTTTAGTTTTTTCAAACGCGGAAAAAGATTCTGACCTATCAAAGGTATCACCCTTTGTAATCAACAAGGCAATTACTGGAACAGCGGGCCCTGTACTTTCCATTAGGAAATTATAGAATGGCACAATTTTAGTTGAAACTAACAGCGGGAAACAAAGTTTGTCGCTGTTAAAGATGACTTCCTTCTATGACAAAGTCAAGGTATCTGTAGAACCTCACAGGTCCTTGAACTATTCAAAAGGTGTCATTACATGTAGAGATTTGATCCCCATTAGTTTGGAGGAAATAAAAAGCGAACTAGCTAGCCAGTCAGTTCTTGAAGTCACTCGCATAATGCACAGTGAAAATGGTGAGAAAAAGCCACGGCTTCTTTAATTCTTACATTTGCCACACCCACACTGCCAGAGCATATCTACTCTGGTTTTTACCGTCTTTCTGTCAGACCTTACGTCCCAAATCCTCGACGTTGTTTTAAGTGTCAAGGGTTTGGACATGTGAGTTCTACATGCACAAAGCAAGAAATATGCGGTCAATGCGGCAAAAAAGGTCATAATAGTGAGGGCTGCAATGATGACGCCAAGTGTCCCAACTGTGGTGGCGATCATCCTGCACGGTCCTTTAACTGTGAAAAGTTTAAAGAAGAAAAAGCAGTCCTTACTATCATGGCTAAGGATAAAATATCTTTTAATGCCGCAAAAAAATTATATAAAACCTCTAGGCCTGCTCTAGAAGGTAAATCACTTGCTGCAGTGGTTTCAAACAAGAGCAACACTCCATGCGCAAACTGTGGAGAATTGGCTAAGACTGTCAAAATCTTAACTGACCAGACTGTCTTATCTGAATCTGGCTAGTCGCTCTATTCTCTAAAATGTCTCCTTCCGCTCCCGCTTCTGCTTTAGTTGATTCAAATTCCCTTCTTCCGTCCTCTAGTTTCTCGGTATCACAAGTAGAAATAGAACCATCTATCCCTGCTCTTGATCTGAGAACTGGAACTCGGGAAAAAACTATAATAAAAAAGAAAATTACCCCAATAACTGGGGTAAAACAATTTTAAAAAAAATCCTATACTTGTCCATCTGTAGTAACAGGAAGAAGTTCTGGACCCATTCCAGGGAAGAAACCTGTTGCTATGAAGAGTAAAAATACAAAAATTACAAAAAGTAGTAAAAAAGAAAATGAAAAAGGAGGTTCCCCTACAAATTCTCCTAAAAGCCCTTCTTCAATCCCTGATCCTTGCCCTTCTCCACCCTCAACATCTTCCAAGACGACTGAGGGAAATATGGAAGTGGACAAGGACACACAACCTAAAAACCACCCTGTCAATACAGGACAGGAAAAGGAAAAGGTTACAAAGGGACCATGTCCCTTCTAATATTTATTAATTTAAATTAGTATATTATTATATTTCTCTGAGTATATAATATGTACTGTTGAAATATATTATCATCAATTATCTATGTCCACGATCCCAAATATGAATGTTGTTCAGTGGAATTTAAACGGTGTTAGGAGTCACATGGAAGATCTGAAAGTTCTTGTGCGAGACTCGTCGCCTCTATTCGTTTGTCTCCAGGAGACACATCTTCATAATACCCATTCTTTATACTTAAGAGGGTATTCTGTCTTCAGGTCGGATTTTGTTACAGAGGAGAGAGCAAGAGGTGGCGTAGCCATACTTGCTCACAACTCTGTGGATGGTGTTCCCGTAAATCTGGATACACCATTACAAGCAGTAGCAATTCGAGTCACTGTTCCCATAAAACTAACAATATGCAGCCTATACCTGCCACCAAGCTATACCGTCCAATCAAACGACTTGATGGATTTAATATATCAATTAAATGCTCCGATTCTTTTGCTTGGCGATTTCAATGCACATCACTATTCGTGGGGATCCTCAACCTGCAACCCAAGGGGTATCCGCATAGAGAGGATACGATCCGATTTAGATTTATTTTTACTTAATGATGGATCGTTAACACACTTAGCAGCTTCGACAGGAGGTTGGACGGTCGTAGACTTGTCATTTTGTAGTCCTTTGATAGCTACAAGATTTGAGTGGACAGTGATGTCAGATTTGTATGGCAGCGACCATGCCCCTATAAAAATTTCTTTCAACGACTCCTCTTTTCTGAACAACCAAACACCTCGATGGATAATAAATAAAGCCTTCTGGAATGATTTTACAAATCAATTTGCATTGGCAGAAAATAATCAACATATTTCTATAAATTAAACAGTTGATACATTTACAGATTCCATTATTTCAGCAGCAGAAAATACTATACCAAAATCTTCATCACGACCAAAACGTCCACCAGTTCCTTGGTGGAATGACAAATGTAAAGAAGCTCTGCGCTTACGAATAAAAGCGTTAAGAACCTTTAATCGGATACCGACAGGAGAAAATCTAGAAAATTATAAAATCTTGCGTGCCAAAGCTCGCAGAGTATTCAGGCAGAGCAGGAAAGATTCTTGGACCCATTATATCAATACAGTAACCAGAACGACTCCCACATCAACAGTTTGGAAGAAGCTACGTTCTGTGTGTGACCATGTTCCCTCTGCTCCTTTGATGGGACTGATGCAGCAGGATGGGATATTGACTACAGACAGCCATAAAATTGTAAGCATTTTGGGCTCATCCTTTTCTAGGTTCTCTTGAACAGCCGTGTATTATGATGCTTTTCGCACTTATAAAGCTGCTCAAGAGGCCATGCCATTCACTATAGGCATATCACAGGATTCTCCGTTGAATGACCCATTTACAATGGATGAATTGGAATCTGCCTTATTGTCGGCTACGGATTCAGCTCCCGGACCCGATAGTATCGTATATTCTATGATTAAACACCTTCCAGAGTCGGGTAGAACAGCTCTTCTCCAAATATGCAATCGTATATGGGATGAGCATATCTTTCCTGATTCTTGGTTGGAGGCCATAGTAATTCCTTTATTAAAACCAGGGAAAGACAAAACTGATCCAAGTAGCTATCGTCCTATCTCTCTCAACAGCGTTCTATGTAAACTGGTAGAGAAGATGGTCAATCGGCGACTTGTATGGTACCTTGAAAGTAACCAACTGATCTGTAAAGAACAGTGTGGTTTCCGATAGGGAAGATCATCTATCGATCAGCTGGTTTTGTTAGAGTCGGCCATTCAAAATGCCTTCCTTCTTCGACAGACACTTGTTGCAGTGTTTTTCGATCTTGAAAAGGCATATTATACGGCTTGGAGAAGAGGAATTCTAAATGTATTACAATCTTGGTTTATTCAAGGGAGAATCTTAGCATTTATTAAAAACTTTCTGTCCAATCGATATTTTAGGGTGCGTCTTGGATCCACCTTATCAGATCGATTTTATTTAGAGAATGGTGTCCCTCAAGGCAGCGTACTTAGCGTCACATTATTTGCAGTTGCTATTAATAGCATCACTGCTAATGTCCGATTACCTGTCCACTGTTCTCTTTTTGTTGATGATTTTGCCATTTACGTTGCAACCAGAAACACAGCAACCGCAGAAAGAACATTGCAATTAACGATCAACAAATTACAAACATGGTCAAATCAGACACGATTTAAGTTTTCCGCTGCTAAAGTTTAAGCAGCATTTAAGTTTAGATGCATTGCTTTTACTCGTCGCAGACATCATTTTAGTCCCACTTTGTACCTAAACAGAACTCTACTTCACTCCGATAACACAGTCACATTTCTAGGCCTTATTTTAGACCATAGACTCCCTTAGAACCCGCATGTGACAAATTTAAAATCACGCTGCATCAAGATCTTAGATATGTTACGGGTTTTAAGCGGTTCTCATTGGGGAGCCGATAGAACCTGCATGCTGCGTTTTTACCGAGCTCTTATTCGATCACGAATTGACTATGGGTCCATAGTCTATTCGTCAGCTAGGTTATCGGTTCTTATAAAGATTGATTCCGTTCATAACACTGCTCTCCGTCTAGCATCCGGAGCTTTTCGTTCTAGTCCCATTAGTAGTCTGTTTGTTGAAACGGGTAAGCCATCGCTCACGCAACGAAGACAACGGCTACAATTGTCATATATGTGTAATATGCGCTCCAAACCTTTACACCCTTCATATGATATTATATTCACCAATCCATTATTTAAACAATACGAATTTCGCAAACAATCTACTGCTCCCTATGGGATCAGAACTATCCGTATCCTCAATAATCTAGGTTTAACACTACCTCTAATATATGAAAATACACCATGTTTTGTTGCTCCATGGTTAATTAAAAAGCCTCATGTTGATCTTTCACTGTCTAGATATCTAAAACAAACTACACAGGATGTTGTTTACTGTCAGGAATTTATATCCATATGTAAACTCTACCCATCAAGTCAGATCATTTTCACCGATGGTTCTAAACTGGACAATGGAGTCGGATGTGCATTTGTTCTGTCAGGAAACAGCTTCACTTATGGATTACCATCTTGCTCTTCTATATATACAGCAGAACTTTTTGCAATACTCAAGGCACTCAATATTGTACTGGCAACACCGGTGCACCTTCTTATATGTTCAGATTCAAGAAGTGCACTTGAATCCATTCAAGATATGTACTCTCCTAACCCTTTGGTCAAAGATATTCTGTGCTCCATGCACAGACTTTGGTTACGGGGCGTGGGAGTGTCGTATTGCTGGGTTCCGGGTCACGCCGGTATACATGGAAACACTAAAGCAGACCTAGCTGCTAAGGAAGCCACTTCCTTACAGCCTAGCGTGAGTAGAGTAATGTCGTCCGACTTTATGTCCTCTGTAAAACAAGCCCTGTTTAGACAGTGGGAAGAAGAGTGGGTAGCAGTACAAGGAAATAAACTCCGGCTAATTAAAGATACCGTTCTGCCATGGATATCCTCAAACCGCCAAAGCCGTCGAGAGGAAGTGGTGGTTTCTCGCCTACGCATTGGCCATTCTGGGTTAACCCACGGATTTCTGATGCGTCGGGGGGATCCGCCGCTTTGTCCTTACTGCTTAAACCTTCTTTCAATTAAACATCTACTTCTAGATTGTGAAAAGCTGAAACATGTTCGGAAGAGGTTTTGTCTACCAAATTGCATTCAGAGGATGCTGGGTGATGACCCCCAAACCATTAATATGGTGTTAGCATTCCTTCATCAGTTGAATGCAATTGGAAACATTTGAAACAACATACATTTACGTAACTTAAATACCATGTTTAGATTTATTACTTGTTATGTTGATTAGAGTTTTATTCATTGTTATGTTACAGGGCCCTTTACAACCCTGTGACAAGTTGTTAGTGTATAGTTATTGTTCTTATCGTTGTTTTTTTTATCATGTATCGTCTGTAGTGTGTGTAAATTAAAAGTTTAATTTTATACCTGTGTGTGATTGTATGAGCATTATATGAATGCTTTTCTTTATCCAGGCGATGATAACCACCCAGGTTTTTCGCCTTTAACCCCCCCCCCCCAAAAAAAAAAAAAAACAACCGTACTGGTGCTGGCCTGGAAGTGTATACAGCATACAGCGCCTCTCCCCCACCTCGATTTAAACGGATGTTCGTTGTCACTATTTACGCTAGTAGGGCTGGTTGGTTGTTGGCGTCGGTAATTTTGAACGGTTCCACAATCAAACATTTCCTCGATTTTCTGCAAAAATTCACCAACTTGCGAATTGTAAATTCTGAGATTACAAAGTTTTTCATATGAGTGTTAAAATTCCAATACAGTAGAGTCCCTCTATTCTGAAAATCCGTCTATTCAGAACAAAGTTCAGAAAAATGCCGATTTTTTAAACTTAAAAACAGACGATTGTGAAAAACATACATTCATTGCTATACAAAGAAGTTAAATTGAGGTATACTTAGAGCCTAAACTTGATGAAAACGCCTAAAACCGAATTGGAATGAAAACTGGTTGCTTACGGTACATGTCGGCTTCATTTATACAATTCTGTAGAATCATTTTTAATCACAGCTAAACACAGAAAGTAACTAATTTACACACACTTAAGAAGTAAAGTCAGTAATTTTTTTCTGACAAAGAACACCGTTTCGACTTGAGGATGCAATGGTCCGCCATCGTCGCATCAACATAACATCATTTGGTGTTGATGAAGAGTGATGTTCGACGTAGCGTACGTTAGTTTAGGTTTACACCATCCGTTTTTTTCCCTTGCATTGCGTTTTGTATAACGGATATTTGACAACACATTAGTTCCAATGGGTCTGTTGGAATTGACCGGTTTTGTTTCCTTCACGTTTTCCATCCGTTTCGCGGGAAGGAAGCTACCGCAACAAGCGTCCGGTGAAACGGATACCGGATTCGTCAGAAAGAAGGAAGGATTAGATACTACAGCTAGGAACCGGTAGTGTTGTTACCACCTGCTGGTTGTGCGTTCATCCGTTTTTCTCCTCCGTATTCATTATCTCGAAGGAATTTTATTTTTTCTCATTTTTTTTAAGATTCGGTGGGACTAACAGACAGACTGCGGGATGACAAAACGGACAGTTCGAAAAAATTATCCCTTCCCTTCCGTTTTTAGAAGAAAACAGAATCGTAACAAAACGGAAGGAAAAAACGGAAGGTGTAAACCTACACTAAGGCGAGGTCAAGAGCATTTGCAGCGTATGCCGTATGCCACATCAAGAACTTATGCTTTAACAAGTCAATACGTTGATATTATTCATGAAATCCGTCTATTCCGAATTCTCGCTGAACTGAACAGTGTTCGGTCCCATTTAGTTCGTAATAGCGGGACTCTACTGTACTTAATATTAAATCAGGCCATTATAGTATTGTTATTTCAATCTTATTTTATGTTTGTCATTCTTGTACTCCGAATTGCAAATTAGTTTTAATATTGATGGCTATGTTGTTGAAATTGTGAGCTCGTGAAAGTTAGTTTTTGCTGAAGATCAAATGTAAATAATTATACAGGTTGCTATTTCAGATGGTATTGAAAAACTATGTTACTATATTACTATTAAAAGTGCATCATTACTTTTAATAACAATAAAATTAACAGCGATTTCATACAAAATTAACATTGTTGGCATTTAGTTTCTGTATCACTTTATGGTTCTGGCAGACAATTCCATACTGTCTTTGGAGTAGGAAGACTTGAATACCATCCATCGAACTTATTAGGAATTACCTCAATTTTACTAAGTTTAGTTAGAACGTTTTTAGCTACATTAATAGGCAGTGATTTAGTATAGAGTTTTCCTAGTACATGTGTCTTTGGCCTTCCTATTGTGTTGGTACGGAGTACAGAAAATTTACCTGTATAGTTATATTTGAACAGTATAACACATGGTTGGCTCTTTTCATATCACATTGACTTTATTTTTAACCAATTTACCGTTTTACCAGTTACATCTGTAGTGAGATTGTTGAGGGTTATTCCTCTCGTAAAGATTTGTGGCGGCTGAGAGCTTAGGACGGTCAGGAACAGTGGCGCAACGAGGATTTGGCTTTGGGGGGTTACTAAGTTCAGGTCAGAATATATATATATATATATAAATATATTTATATATATATTCAACAAATCCTAAACGGATGAAAGTTCTTTAACCTATGTACCACCTTTAAAGAATTATGTCAACAATTTAGAATGCGTGCTGGGCTAAGACGAAGATGGTACATACAATCCTATAAGAATTAAAGGTTTACCAAGTACAGCAAAAGATCTGTAACCTTACCTTATTTAAAGTTGATATTGAACACCTGAGTTAGCTATTTACAGGAAATAAAATAAATACAATTCATATAACGAACACGTTGTTTATTTAATTTAACTGAAAAGTGATATTCAAAAATTCATATGCCCTTAAATAAAAGATTCAAATTGATATGCCCTTAGTTATAATTAAAAAGAAAATTTAAGAATAGTTTACATTTACAATATTGATTTTGATTATATTTAAAAGATCCCTTCCCTGAAGTAAAATTAGAAAAACCCTCCCCATTTATAGTAAAAGATTTATTAGAATTTATTACTTTTACAACATTACAAATTTAAATACATAGTACCATGGATATATTAATAATTCTTGTTTTGTTGGCCAACCTTAATACTAAGTGAAATTAAATACTAAAAATAACGGCGTTTAATAATTTTCAGAGACGTCTCTTTAAAAAAAGTTTTCTTTAAATTTGGAATGAAATCCTTTGAGGTTGTGGTTCGAAAAATTTGATAGCGGTCCCATCCAAGTTATTTAATTAAACGAAATTTACATACAGCCTTTATCAAATTATTTTTGTATTTTTTTGTCATAAAACAGCCTTCATTAATTCTGATTTTTAAAACAGGTAATTGCTATTTTAAATTATATATAATTATCCGTTAATAGTCACTGATGTTTCACAAATTTGTACTTTTACACTGACAGTTCTTTTGAAGGCACAAATTTTCAAAAGTTAAGTTTATTCAGTTTTTGTGAGTCATTGTTGAACCAGTTGTAAACTATGAAACAAAATACAACATAATTTTAGTTTCAGAACCAAAAGGTTAAGTGCAAAAAATCATGTGCAAAACAGAATTGTAATATTATCCAAGAAACTGAATGCTTGTTCGTGCAAGAAACTGTATGGTAACATATTGTTTTATAAAATTAATAACAGAAAATTTGAACAGAGACCACTACTCTACTAATATGTTTCTCCTTCATATAGGCACAAAAGGCTACTATATTTTAAACTGAAATTTGCTGAAGGCTTATAGGCTGTATCTTTGGTTAAAAGAAATGGCTGTATAGGTTAAATTTACTTATAGATTAACAAAATTATTCTGTAACTGCAGATATATAATTATATTACAACAAGTAATATATTTGTGAGTTTAAACCACAAATTGGTATATAATTATAGTTAAAATTTACAACAGTACAAATTAATATAGCAACTCAAATGGTAAAATAATTAAGAAATGGTTTAAATAGTTACCTGGCAATTGATGTCAAGGTGTTTAAACGTATTCACATGTTTTGTGAACTAACGAAACTCGGCTTCCGTGAATGACTTTCGCGACATAACTTTTTTTTTATCGCACTTTCGAAAGACTGTTTTTGATTAAAAATAACTAGTTCACGTATCACTTCGCATTTTGCAAAAGTTTACGTTTCCATGAGGTTTTCAAGTCCTTTATGTCGGTGGCTGAATGAATGTCTGTACAAGTTCAAGGTTAATTAACAAAGAGATTGACTAAAGAACGATTACATGAGTTACAGGTATCTGCGCCTGCGCTTAGCAATGTTATGCGGTGATGCGATGTCAGCTGTTTTAGTGTTACGTCCTCTACCCGCTAGGTTCCGTGGGCGTTCAGTGTATTGGGCAGGGAAACAGTTTGGTTTAATCAGAGATGTCTTTATGCTTCAAATAGTGGCGCGCTATTTAAATAACAGCACACCTATCACAAAGTCTGAAAATTTATATATATTTTTTTAAAGTGAATGGTGATGGGCTTGATTCAGACAACAGTGCAATATAAACATTCTTTCCGCAAGATTACCCCGCACTGACCTTGAGTGACGGTCCAGACAGCACCCCAGAGGGCTGCCTTTTAGGGAACGTTTACGAGCGCTAATAGCGCCGCGTTTTCAACGTCGCGTTAACGTCAGTTAGTTGGGTAAATGGAACTACAGTGGTTCATGTTATATGAACGCTATCAACGCTAGCGAATTTAAGTTAACCGGGCGTTGAGCGTTGCCAACGCGGATTGACGCGGGTGCTATCAACGCCGAACAAAGTTATATGGAGCGCAGATACCAGAGAGGCCACTACTACTAGAAAGTAGTTATTTTTTATTTCAAAGTGATTATTGTGTACTTCAAAATGTACACGAGTGAGCCGAGTCGACACGGACGGAGTCGATTTTTTCCACGCTCTGACAGCATACCGGATCGGGTTGATTTGGCTCCGCTCCACTCGGGTTGGGTATAGATATAGCCACAAGTCAAAACCAGAAAGAACGTTCGATTTTTTCCACTGTTCGACCATTATAATTTTGCAATTCGTGGTAGTTGTGACAGTAGTTGTTGTGAGGAGAAATGCGTGCGCGTCCTTCCGACACATGTCGGAACGGTGCGGGTCTGTTAGATTTACCCACTGCTACGCATTTCCGCGACGGACCGGGTCGGTTCGACTAAGCTCAGCTCGTGTAAGTACAGCTGAAGTTTGATACACGATTTGAAAGCACTGGGTGTGTACACCATCGTCAAGCTCTCCTGATACACAGTTCCTCATATGTTTCTATTTTTGTAAAAC
>JAGFPH010011179.1:24312-35824 GCA_018207615.1 Philaenus spumarius
AAAAAAATATTTGTAATCTGTAATCAACTGATAAGGTTTGTTTTTTTATTAAAAAATATAGAAAATAATTGAAACAAACATGCTTTTTCTTAGCTTGCAAACAATAATGGTATATTGTAAATCTTAAACATAATTTTAAGTAACTACGTTTTCTTTTCAACTCTATCGTTATTTTGAAAAAGTAAAAGTCATTTAATTGTAAACGTTTGATTTTTTGTTGTAAATAGTGCTAGTAAAATTGTACAGGTATAGGATTTGAAACAATATATACGATCATGGCTCCAAAATTAGTCAATAAGGACTTTTTGGGGCAAAAAGCACTGATGGATTATCACTGCCTGAAATAAACTAATTTCAATTAGACAAGCATTCAATCCAGATTCAATCTGGGGACTTTAGACTGTGGAGTGAGGTACGCTAACCCCTCATCAGCTACAAAGTTCCAAGGTCTCATCCCTATCAAATAATTGAACTGAAACTCAAAACAAACATAACTTTATTACTAATATTTCAAAGTAAACATTGAGTACTGTACTCAGAAAGTGGTGTAGGCTGTGATGAAATATGCAACAATTTGTTGCCTTCTTATAATTTTGTCATTGTGGGCCATCTGTGTGTCAGAGATTCGAAGCTTCTACCCCGTCCAGTTTGGTATGGTTTAACGTCTTTTAAGTTCCACTAAGCGTATATTTTTGATGCTTCATTCACACGAAAAGTCGTTAAAATATCTGTGTCTCTGAAAGTTCCCTAACAAAAATTCTGTAAAAACCTTAAAAATAGCATCTTGTGAAAATAATTTAAACGAAAATTATAATGGTAATTTCATGAAATTTATTTTTCAGTCTTGGACGAAATACATGTAGGCATTAGTCATAATTTTGACTACCTTATATTTAAACATAAAATACTTTTAATTAAGGTAATAATTTAATTAGCAGTAAAGTAATTTTTAGAAAACTCAATACAATAAATTAGTTAAAATTACAAAACACTTAATATTTAAACATTTTTAACCTGCACCTTACTGCAGACATCATCTTCACTCTATTCAGGAATTCACTTACCATACAATCATAGGAACCCTTAAACAATAACAATTCTATATTGCTTTATGAGACTCTAGGAGTGTGTTGAACATATTTGCCTTATCTTTCGATACTTCCAATGCTTCTATCGTATTCAAATTACTAAAAAATATATATTTTTTTCTCAGAGAGGCTCAGAATTTTAGTTCTGTACTTGACGTTCACTATATTACTACCATTAAGTAATTGTACACACAAGCAAGTGTTAAGCAGATTTTTTATTTTCCTATTTAATACTTCTTTATAGCGTAACTGTTCACTGTTAATTACCTAGGCTTGTTATAATGTTAAGTTTTTCCAAATATTTTAAGACACTTAATAATTTAATTTTCTAACTAATCAATTTGCCAATAACATTAAAAAAAAAGTTAAATATTATTCGTACACTGTGGGAATTGAAGGTTTTGTGTACAGTTGTAGAGATATAATAAATTGAGAATATTTTCTTTACTGCAAGAATAATATAACTAATAATTTTTGCTCTGTATATTATTTGTATTTTGGTTTTTAGTAAAAGATCATTAAGTTATAGATTTTGTGAATTAAATAATTTTAGGAATTAGTGTTTTTATTATTTGTATGTATATTTTGGAAATTTGGTCTGAGCATAAAGTTTACTGTGCATGTTGTAAGGCTTACATATTATAATTTTGTCACATTTTGTACATAAAAGTTTAGAGTGATTGCGGCCTACACAACTTTATTAAACTGTGATAAAATGTACGTAGGTTCAACTTTAATTTTTTTGAATCTGAAACAGCTGCTATGAGTGGCTCTTTGGTGCATGGCCAGTTTTTACATTTTTTGTTTTTTTTTCATGTTTGGATTTTAATAATTAAATAATTTGACCACGCTGTTGAATTTCCAAAATTAAATTTATATATATTTTTGGGTTTCAAAAAACTATTTGGGAAACTAATCTACTCACAAAGGTGCTGCCAGCATGTACCAAATATATCGCCATAGGTCACTACGGTAAAAGCCGTGGATTTAATTCTGGTACTTTTACGGTATTTTACGTTTTGATTGTTTTTGGGGAAACCGGATTGGCTCCCGTAAAAAAAACAAAATGTGCAGAATTATTTTGTATGTCTATTTTTTTAAAGAAAACTTAAAAAATAATTAATTCTAGTACGAAAAATCTCAAAAATTTTTTATTTCCGGTCAACTTTTTTGGCAAGCAACTTAGAAAACCAACCTGTGTACCAAATTTGGACCAAATCGGACATACAATTCGTCCGTTAGAGTGCGCACACATATATATACATGTTACTTCCGGTCACAAATTTGATCTACTTCCTGTCAATTTTCTTGGCTAACGAACTCGTCTAAGCGACTTAGAAAACCAACCTGTGTACCAAATTTTGACCAAATCGGACATTAAATGCGTCCGTTAGAGTGCGCACACTTATATACATAGAGTT
Organism: Philaenus spumarius; assembly: GCA_018207615.1. Classification (NCBI taxonomy): domain Eukaryota; kingdom Metazoa; phylum Arthropoda; class Insecta; order Hemiptera; family Aphrophoridae; genus Philaenus; species Philaenus spumarius. The sequence goes on from JAGFPH010011179.1 coordinate 26,822, forward strand.
ACTTCCGGTCAAAAATGTGGTCTACTTCCGGTCAATTTTTTTGGCTAACGAACTCGTCCAAGTGACAACCAACGTGTGTACCAAATTTGGACCAAATCGGACATACAATTCGTCCGTTAGAGTGCGCACACATATATATACATGTTACTTCCGGTCACAAATTTGATCTACTTCCTGTCAATTTTCTTGGCTAACGAACTCGTCCAAGTGACAACCAACGTGTGTACCAAATTTTGACCAAATCGGACATAAAATGCGTCCGTTAGAGTGCGCACACTTATATACATAGAGTTACTTCCGGTCAAAAATGTGGTCTACTTCCGGTCAATTTTTTTGGCTAACGAACTCGTCCAAGTGACAACCAACGTGTGTACCAAATTTGGATCAAATCGGACGTAAAATGCATCCTTTAGAGTGCGCAACATATATACATAAAGTTAGTTCCGGTCAAAAATTTGGTCTACCTCCGGTCAATTTTTTGTCTAACCTACCAGTTCAAGCGACTTAGAAACCCAATGTTTGTACCAAATTTGGTCCAAATCGGATGTAAAATGCGCCCGTTAGAGTGCGCACAGTTACATACATAGATATATATATATGAGTTTTAATGACACACCAAAACGTGGTCTGGGGACCATGATCGGTGCTCATTTGCTACTCCCGACCTTGGGTCTTACTATAAAGGTCGCTACAATAGCTCATTTTTCCTATGGAAATTCGCTAATAAGTGTGAAAATACTACGAAGACCCTATGAAAAAAAAAGAATAAATTACAATAATTATTCAATGTGCAAATTTATTACAATGAATTTCTTTGAGGGATAAGAGGGTAACGAAAAGATTTAATGTTTGAAGTATTCGTTAACAACAAATCGTATCAAACTGGATGTGGTAGACGTTACGTACCTCTGACACACGGATGACAAAATTAAAAGAAGGAAACCAGTTGTTAAATATTTCTTTATCATAGCCAACATAATTTTCTGAGCACCTAAGCAAGTTTCTTGAATACAATTCTAAATTAGTAATTCTTGACATTTGTTTCAGGTCACGTGAATTTTTTTGAAATGCGTAAATACTATTGGTACGTTTACGCTAACATGCTCTCAACATTGGGCGAGTTCTCTGGACATGCTACTTTACAAAATCCCCAAGTACAAAAAATCATACATTCAACCGATATGCACTTCGATTTGGTTTTGGTCGAAACAACATTCGTGCAAGAAGCTTACGTTGTTTTCGGACACAAGTTTGGAGCCCCTATTATAGAATTGCAGTCAATGTGTACTACGTTTTGGTCGAATGAACTGATGGGCAATCCGTACACATTTTCTTATTTCGTTGATTACAGGACACGTTCTTCTAACAAAATGAACTTTGTCGATAGATTATCTAATACAGTACTAGGCCTTTCTTCTGTGTTGTTTTTCCGCTACATATTCCTACCGAAGCAGCAAGCACTCGTAGATCTGTACATGAACTACACAGGTTGGGAAACACGGCCACCTCTAATGGATCAGCTGAGGAATACTTCTTTGGCTATTGTCAATACACATGTGGCATTGCACTATCCGCAGCCAAAAAATCCGAATATAATATATGCTCCGGGAGTTCAAATTAGGACACCTAAGAAGTTGCCTGAGGTAAGAAGTATTTTATTTGATCCAGGTTGATTTTAAAATTACCAAAAAAGTTTTTGAACAAAGATAAAAGTGTTATAAAGATTTTGTTTGTTTGTATGTATTTGCGATGATGAGTACAGTTTTGGTAACCTATACACAAATATTTATCAATATACCTTACTTTATTTAATACATTTTCAATTGCCGTAATTTTAAAATGTCCAATATTTGAAAGTATACAGTTCTGGCTATATTATTTAATAATTGGCATGTAGATTCTTTTCGGCCTCCTTTCCAAAACTGGATAATAAATGTTATTTTTCCCTCAATTTAGATTTAGACTGTGCATCATAATAGATATGTAATAAGACACAGAAAAACCCAATACCAAACTATAATATTGCTCAAACTACTGTATTACCAGCAATTTCTTGTGTCGTCCTTAATAACAGACTTCCTCAAAAAGTTAAAATAATAACAGAGAAAAGAATTTATGGACTGCTTTCTATTGAAAGACAAAAAGATTTTGTAGGTAGCCTACTTTTGCTTGATTTTAATATGATTTCAAACAATAATGACAAGTACTTGTATATCATGCAAAATAATCTCATGGCTGCTAAATAAATAAATTTAAAAAATACATTTTGAAGGGACAAAATAGGTTTTCCTTGACAACACACTCGTGTTTTAACATTTTCTTAGGTTGAATGATAACCAGGCTTATCATTCAAACATCATTCCATATAGCCTATGTTTGACTAAAACACCTACAAGCTGTACGCCTATGAAAATTGGATCAATTAAATGTTACATATTAATAATAAAATTAGCATTGCATTTGTAAAAAGATTTTGTCAAAAACATTATTGAAGTGAAACAAAATTAATGTTAAATATGTTTGTTTGTTTGTTTCTTATGGCGACTTCTCGGATTTTATTCCATCAGTCTTCTGGCGTCCCAATATAGCTTGTGTACATTCTTTGATCTTCTTTGATCTGTGTCAAGCTTACAGCATACCATCAGATGGTCCTTATTCATTATAGAGTTCGTGTCGTGGCACAGGGTACATTCATCAGAGGGTAGAATCTTCATTCTGTGCAAATGAGCTGCCAAGCAGTCATGTCCCGTATTTAGGCGGAATACTGCCACTGCCTCTCTTCTTGGTTTACACCTATTCTTCTCCCAGGTCTTCTCTATATCTTGCCAAATTTTTCCCTCCGAGATGATTTTCGTCCTCTGGTAGAACTCGCTGGTTGTTTCCTTCTTAATCACATTTTTGGCCGTCAGAGTGTTCAGAGTCGCCTTCCCATGTTGGAGCCGTGTTCCTTTCTTTGCCAGTTCATCCGCCATCTCGTTCCCCAACACTCCAACATGAGAAGGAACCCATTGGAGGCATATACGTTTCCTCAATCCTTGCAGACACTTGATCATCTTCTGAGCGTCATTTACAGTTTCACTATTTGCTCTTTTGTTGGAAGATATTGCTTGTATTGCTGCTCTTGAGTCAACCATGAACACAACATTCTGGTAGGCGTTAGGTCTATACAGGAGTTGCTGTAAAGCAAATGCTATTGCCTTGGTCTCCCCATCAAAACTGCTTTTGTTTTCTCCCACTGAGATGTAGTGTGAGAAAAGGGATGAATAAACTCCAGCGCCCGCTTTAGCTCTGCTACTCGCGAGCGATCCATCGGTATATACATGGAGCCAACTGTTTGTCGGGTATCTCTCTTCTATCGTTGTCAAAGTCAGCTGTCTCAGCATTACTGGTGGGCACTCCTTTTTCTTGATGTCTTCTATCAGGTGCAGGTTTGTGTCAAATTGCAGATAGTCAAGGGGACTCCTCAGTTCACAGAACGGTTCAATTTTCTGTGTTATATTACAGCGGTCGAGAATGTTCTTTGTTGTTGTCAGTGGGTCCCTTTGAGTTTTTAAGGTTTGCTCTTGTATCGTCTTTTTTGCCCAGTTTGCACGTGGTAAAGCCTGCAGGTTGATGTGTGCATAGCTTGCTTGCTGCTCTATTTCTGTAGTTATTGGCAGGTTTTGTGTATACAGCTGTAGCGCCATCACGGGAGTTGTTTTGACCGCCCCACACACCAATCTCAGGGCACTATTCTGGGTTTCTTCCAGCTTTTGCAGTTGGGATTTAGGCGCAGTCACTATCACTTCACTACCATATTTGAGGATTGGTCTTATGTAGGCTCTATAGGTGTTATTCAGCGTGTCTTGTGTACTTCCCCATTTAACTCCTGCAAGCCGCTTGAGTATGGCCATTCTTTTATTTGCCTTTGCCGCTGTGTTGGATATGTGGTGCTTCCATGTCAGTTTGTTATCCATATACACTCCCAAGTATTTAGTGTTTTCACTTTTGGGCAGTGGGATTGCGTTGATATCCAGCTTGAATGTATAGTTATCATGGCGGAGGGAGAAGAACTGGTATACAGTTTTGTTTGTGTTGATAGCCATGTTGTTGTCTATAGCCCAATCTTCTAATAATTTCAGTGCCTTATTTGCTTTAACTTCAAGTAAGTTGTGTTGGTGTCTATCATTTTTTACAAATATGTTATCAGGTATTTATTTGTCCAAATGCCTTATTATTATCGTACTTTTTATAAGAAGAAATACTTAATATTTGTTTACTAATGATTAGCAGAATTACAACAAAATATTAGTATTGTTTACTAATAGCCCAGTCGGTATAGGTTACAACTACCAGTAATTTGCAATACGGCTGATTTTTTTTTATAAGTACATTAAAGTATGTAGATTAACATAAAAAAAAGTTTACCAGTCTATCGATTTCCCAAAGTCGATAAAAAATCGATTATCTTTTTTTTTTCGATTATCCTTAATATTTCGAGCTGGGATGAAGATAGAGGAAAATAAAAAATACCATTGTGTAGGGGAGGTATTTTTTAACAAAAAAGGTCATATGTATTTATTTCGTCCGAGCAATGATTTGTCTGGAAAAAATTCGATAATGCAGGTATGTATTTTGCAGCAGGGGAAATCACTAAAAGGGGACATCTTTTCATATATGAAGCGTTGGCTCATTCTAAATTGGCCGAATTTTAATATATCGAATTGAAACTTGACATAGGAGTTAAAATATATATTTTAAACATTTATGCTGAGTCTCAGCTTGTTATCTTGAAAATGACCCGATCTAGGAGTCGATTTCGATTATCGATTTTAGGAGTACCGGACCCACGAACTAATTTCAATCTATTCCAGTTTCGTCAATTTTTGGAATATCAACACCAAATTTGTTTTACAAGTTGAGTACACCAGTATAAATATTCTTAGTAAGTATGAACGATTTTTTTCTTGTTATTTTTAAAAACGAGGCGCTTGAAAATAGTCTTCTGTTTTACCTATCTCGTTTTAACTATAACACTTTTGGATTCAACGACCTCATTTTCGACATTTTTGAACATATCGATTTAAAAATTGGTACAGAAGTTAAAAATATAATTGTTTTTTGCTATACTAATTTTAAAAACTATATATTTAAAAAAAATGACTAATCTGCAGCTGATCAACTCAAGCGTTTTGATGAAAAATTTAAAAAGGTCTAAAATTATACTTTTTTAATTTACTTGTGCTTTTAAAAGTAAATAATGAAAAAGGTTTATACTCCTTGAACTTGTTTGAATATATATATTTAACTTGTAAAAAAACTTTCAGGTTGATATTTTGAAAATTTTCTAAACTGGAGCTGTTTAAAATGAATTGGTGGGTCCGGTACTCCTAAAATCGAGAAACCCATTAATAAGTCAAGTGGCTCTAGATCGGGTAATTTTCAAGATAACAAGCTGAGACTCAGCATAAATGTTTAAAATATATATTTTAACTCCTATGTTAAGTTTCAATTCGATATATTAAAATTCGGCCAATTTAGAATGAGCCAACGCTTCATATATGAATAAGATGTCCCCTTTTAGTGATTTCCCCTGCTGCAAAATACATACCTGTATTATCGAATTTTTTCCAGACAAACCATTGCTCGGACGAAATAAATACATATGACCTTTTTTGTTGAAAAATACCTCCCCTACACGGTGGTATTTTTATTTTCCTCTATCTTTATCCCAGCTCAAAATATTAAGGATAATCGAAAAAAAAATGATAATCGATTTTTTTTTCGACTTTGGGAAATCGATAGACTGGTAAACTTTTTTTATGTTAATCTACATACTTTAATGTACTTATAAAAAAAATTCAGCCGTATTGCAAATTACTGGTACTTTTGGTCTAAATTGACCTTTACCGACTGGCCTATAATGAAGAACTTTAATTTCTTATTAACTTAAAGCTTTGTTTTACAGGACTTATTAACATTCTTCGATAGTGCCAAAGAAGGAGTAATTTACTTCAGTCTTGGAACCAATTTGAACAGTTCCATGATGCCGGAAGAAACACAGCAGATCTTTATTTCAGCATTTGCAAAACTGCCTTACAACGTCTTATGGAAGTGGGAAACCGACTCGTTGCCAAATCAATCAAAAAATGTGAAACTAACAAAATGGTGTCCACAAACAGATGTTTTAGGTACAGTAATGATTATGGTTTTAAATAATGATATAATCTTTTACACCTTCACATCTCTCATTTTTAAGTTTTTTTTTCACATTTTTGGGTTTTTTTCTGTAAATAAATGTATATTTCTATCACAAATTTTTATTAAATTTGAAGAGTACATTACTTTTGTATTAAAATTAAACAAAAAATTAATATCTTGCTCAGTTTTTATTTGCAGAACATCATAAATTTTGTAGACAAAATCAATCATAGTAGCATTTTTATTCATATTCCATAGTTTGTATTCTTATTTTTCATTTATAATTTAGTTCAGCATAGTTAGTACGTCTGTTTATAAGTATTGCATCAGCTGACAAAAAAGACTAATGCGTTAATATTGAAAGATGTTTGTTTTCGTTTCCTGAAAATTTTACTTTTTTGTCACTTAGAACGCATTTTTTTACAACTACTAGATGGTTTGTAATGAAACTTGGCTAAACTCTCAAGCTTAATACCAGCCTTAATTTAAAATAAATATTTTTTGTTCAATCAATAAGGAAATAATTACGGGTATAAAACCATCTAGATTTCACTTATAGGCTACTGGTCGAAAAGTGCACAAAATATTTGTCTATAATGAAGCTAAATATTAAATCAAAGTTTTTAAGTAAGGCATTAAGACCAAATATTATGTGTAAAAAGTTTCATTAAAATCGGTTGAATATAAAAAGTGTATTATTAATATAATACACCTTTTATATTATGAGTTTCTTAAGCTCTAAAACTTTGACTATGAAAAGTATCGCCTTACCGTCTTATTTAGGAAATACAATTAACTATCTACAACAACTCTCTGTTGTAAACTATTATTTTCTTTAACAGCTGTTTCTCATAAAAATTAATAAAGTATATAAATTCATTTTCCCTGTACAGTTAGAATAATTGGAAACTGATCGACAGTTTCAAATATCTTGTAAAAGGTTTAGTCTACTTTGTACTGGATTATAAAATGAATTAATGATGTGCAAAGCAAAAACGTAGAAACTCAAAACATCCCATCAAATCTAAATTTATTTTGATTGTTAAAAATCGAAAGTAAAATATGCAAATAATGTACTACAAAATGAAATCTAACCGTTCAAATTGTTTATAGCTTAAGTTGAATGCAACAGTGTCTTTAAACTATAATTTTAACCAATGATTAGGTAGAACTTGTGCAGATGTAGGAGTGTATTATCTTATGTGCATGGTTTATATTTTAATATGGTAATTGTACTTTCATTTCCAACATTTATTACAGTTAATTATTAGATTATTATTCACCTAGTCTTACCCACAAAATATTTTTTTATTTATTTTTAAATCACTTTTCTACAACATAGATGCTTTTTCTTTTTTAATATTCTATCGGTTCATCCAGATAACTGTGAAAAGATTCTCATATTATCGAAGGGAGCCATGGCCCTTATGTCAAAAGAGGAGCAACCGCTGTTTCCTCAACTCCTTTCATGTACAACTGTGGAGCTCATTTCGCTGAACAGTCTGATTTTAACATTCTACCAAGTAAATTCAGTGCTATTCTATCTAGGAGATGATGTTCAATGTCACTGCCCAGAAGTATTGATCTTATTGTATTGCTTAAAATTTTAAACCAAGTATTTAAAATATTGTTGCATGTATTTTAAATTTCTGAAAAATAGTTTTATATTTGTTACATGGTTAATGATTTTATTTGGTATTTAGTTTAGTTAATTTATTCTGTTCTTAGTGTTTGTGTATTTGATTTGTTAAATTGTTCTAGTTGATTTAACAATTAAATTGATAGGAGTAATAGTTTAATGTTTATTGAGATCAAGCATCACAGTCAATGGTTGCACTACTTCAATTTTTTTTGCATAGAAAAATACATGGCTGTTAAAAGAAACATAATGATTCTTGATATATTGTCAAACTATGTATAAAGTTACCATTGGCTGATCCAGACTGTTTTCAAGGAGGGGGCTGTCTCCTATCGAGGGGGGGGGGGCTATAGAGTAATTTTTTTCAATACAGTGTTGAACCCGTCTTTTTAGACTATTTCACGAGCACCCATTTTGAATAGGAATTAAGGATTATATGCTTTACCCTAAAATGGAATTTTATTATAACAGTTGTAGAGAATAAATCATAGAATTGAACTGTATACTTGAAAATTTGTATTTATAAATTTATTTCACTTTGTTTCTCTATGTTAGAACTAAACAAAACTCTCGCAAACGTATAGTATACACTTCCAGCCAGACGCGAAAAGGTAACCGCTAAAAACGCGCCTACTGTCGCGAGCACAGAATAAGGCGGGTGAGAATTTTTGCGCTGTTGGTCCATGTACATATTTCACGGAAATACCCGAATAGCCTCGGAACACTAAACCAGGTTTTCCTTATATCAAACGAAAATAAACGGTACCAGGAACTGGCACATACTTTCTCACAAACACATTTAAATTACTAAACAGATTCACTGTGACTTGTAGGTTGGGGTAGCAGAGATTTTTTATTAAAGTTGGAGATTTACTAATAAATATTATTATTATTATCTAGAGAGAAAACTATTCGATCGATTTAGAAAAAATTTGCACCAAACACGTCAATTAGTTCTTTATAGATGCACGTAAAAAGGTTTTGAAAAATTTTGAAAAACAACCCTCTTTATGGCCAAAAAAACCCCCAAAAATCAGTTATTATTATTATTATTAGCTAAACGAGAATTTTTAGAAAGATGCGGGTTTTTGTATATGGTAGGGCACATTAAAGGCTACAAATAAGCCAAATTTTTTCTAAATCGTTAAAGCCGTTTTTTTTATAAAAAAAATAATAACTGATTT